>CM076570.1:1584823723-1585045289 GCA_034641835.2 Pinus albicaulis
CCACGTGGCGCTCATATGGTACCCACATGGAAACCCAACACATTTGGAGTCACGTCATTGCACTATGCTGGTGGTTTAATAGCCTCACTTACGTTGCACCTTACATGTCATCTCTCCAATCGGGTATCACCAGGTTGGCCCCTTCACATGGTTGGCGGAAAGAATCACAATATAAAAGGTCAAATGTTTGGTAGTGACATAAAAATGCTTGTCAAATCCTCCTCGGACACTTTATCTCCTAAAATCCTAAAGTAGTTCAAACCTATAAAGTAGTTCAGACCTAGGCCCACCTCTAGGCCCTAAATTTCACTCCACACTCAATACCTCCCTTAGGCCTAAACTCCCAAAATAGTTGGGATTTGACCTTCTCGATTACAATAAGCATTTTCAAAATTCATGTCCATTTAAATTTTTTTCTAATAAACCCTTACCACAATAGCATGGTACTACCACGTGGCGCTCATAAGGTACCCACATGGAAACCCCACCACATGTGGGTGGTCCACGTCATTGCACTATGCTAGTGGTTTACTAGCCTTGCTTATGTTGCACCTGCCATGTCATCTCTCCACTCAGGTATCACCAGGTTGGCCCCTTCACATGGTTGGCAGAAGAATTACGTTATAAAAAAAGTTCAAATGTTTGGGCCGTGACATAAAAACGCTTGTCAAATCCTCTCAGACCCTTGATCTCCTGAAATCCTAAATTAGTTCAAACCTAGGCCCACCTCTAGGCCCTAAATTTCACTACACACTCAATACCTCCCTCAGGCCTAAACTCACAAACTAGTTGGGATTTGACCTTCCCGATTACAATAAGCATTTTCAAAATTCATGTCCATTTAAACTTTTTTCCAATAAACCCTTACCACAATAGCATGGTACTACCACGTGGTGCTCATTAGGTACCCACATGGAAACCCCACCACATGTGGGTGGTCCACGTCATTTCACTATGCTAGTGGTTTACTAGCCTCGCTTACGTTGCACCTGCCATGTCATCTCTCCACTCAGGTATCTCCAGCTTGGCCCCTTCACATGGTTGGCATAAGAATCACGTTATAAAAAAAGTTTGAATGTTTGGGCCGCGACATAAAAATTCTTGTCAAATCCTCTTAGACCCTTGATCTCCTGAAATCCTAAAGTAGTTCAAACCTAGACCCACCTCTAGGCCCTAAATTTCACTACACACTCAATACCTCCCTCAGGCCTAAACTCCCAAACCAGTTGGGATTTGACCTTCCCGATTAAAATAAGAATTTTCCTACAAGCTGAAGGCTTAATCTCCCCAACTATTCAGGATTCAACCTCCAAAAGGAAATAAGACTCTTTTAATAACCCAAACTCTTAAACCATTCGGGGTTCACCCCCACTAATAAGGTAAGACTTATCCAAGTAGCCCCAAATCTTAAACCATCAAAATAGCTCAAACATCCATGCCCCAAACTAAGTCGGCCCTTTGACACTTTGGAACTTCAGTCCTTTGGCCCTTCAACACTATCACTCTGAGTTAATTTGGCCCTTGGACCACCTTCGGGCCCCAAACTAAAAGGATGCAAGAATAAATTTTGAACCCTTGACCCAAAAACAAGTTTGGGCCTAAGCCCCCATTTGAGATTTGAACTTATCATTCAAACATTGCAATCTGAAGGCACCAAACCTCATGAACTTCGACCCCACACACTAAGAAATTTTTTCATTCCACTTTATAAACTTTCTCCGTGTAATTTTTAAAGTTATCACCTATGTAAATTTTATGGTTTTCTTATCACGAGACCTATCCATGCTTCAACATTAATTTAAAAAATATATTATATAAAGAAATAAATAAATTATTTAACGTCCACGAGGCTAAACATCTCCTATGGTACATATTTCTTCTTCTTTTGGTTGGTGTATTCGAACCTTTTCCTATGAATCCTCACCATAAACGTACCCAGATTCTCAACAAAACCCTCGCTGAATAGATTATCCCAAGAGCTAGCTACCAGAATATCTGCATAACTTTCCTTGTTTTCTTTGAAGGCCTCATAGTCTAAAATGAAATTCTTTTCTATTTCCACATTTTTGGAAGAAAAAAAAATACTTACTCTTTCCTCCCATACTTCTTTTGGCCTTTTCTAATGCCCTATTTCAAAACACAGTTTATGATAATTATTCCTTAACTGAGCGATAATATTTTTGTCTCTCCAAGAAATACTAGCCTCTATGTACACTTTTTGTTGATGATTATGAGTGGGATTAAAAACTTCAATCTTGTACTTTTTCTTTCTCCCTAGCTCCTTATCCCAAGAAAAGTTGTGGAACTTATCCATAAAAAAATATTTTATCTCTTTACTGTTTATGGGACGTGTTCAATAAAATACCCCATTTACTAAACCATTTGTTATTTTGCTACATCCAAGTCTCCTTTCTTTTGCATAATATGTCATTAAAGACAACCTTAGGCCATCTACCCTCTTCCATTTTCTCAAAATTTTTAAAATACCTTATGAATCACACCATAGCAATTGCTTCGATAGGAGCAGCCCCTGTTTCACTTAACAAGATAACATAAGGAGCTGCACTTTTAATTTTGAATTTGTTTGTAATCAAATGCTTATGAATTTTCTCAATTTTTTTCCACTGCATGTCGGATGTACTACTGGCCCATAGTTCACAACCATAGAGAATCACCAGAATCACTAGAATCCCAAAAAGGGTTTGAGTTGTTTTCTAGTCCCATAACTTTGCCTCTCTACACCTGTTTTTAAAAGCATAAAATTATTTCCAACCCCCAAAGGTTATTTTCTTTATACAACCATCCCAACTTAGATTTTTGTTGAATTCAATTCCGAGGTATTTGTAATCCGTAACTTCTTCCAGAATGTTTCCTTCAAATTAGAACTTATGTTGGTTATGTTTTCTTTTTTTTTAGAGAAAACCACTACTTTCGTTTTATTAATATTGACTTGCATCCTTACCCTTCTACAAAAATGGTAAAGGGATAGTAAGTTCTCTTGTAAACCAAGAGTAGATTTAGAAGTTAGAATAAGGTCATATGCATACAAAAGAAGCCTTATAAAAAAATTTTCCAAATGGATACCATCACCCCCTTGCGAATTTAACCACTCCTCAAGCTTGTCGATATATAAACCAAAAAGGGTAAGGGACAATAGGAAACCTTTCTTGACCCAAAAATCGCTTCTAAAACTTCATAAATTCCCGCTGAATTTTTAATTTTGACTTTCACCTCTTCATGCAACCTATGCATAGCTGCTCTCAAATGTCTAGGAACCCCAATTTCCTCCATTTTGTGCCAAATCTTATCCCTAGGAACCGTGTCAAACGCTTTTCTGAAATAAAAAATAAAAAAATTTATTCTTCCTTTTTCTCACAAACTTTTTCAATGATGTGCCTTAAAGTTATACAATAATCCATTGTGGAATATTTAGGTCTAAAACTTGCTTTCCCTTTACTATGCTTTTCTCTTTCTTCTACCCACCTGCTGATTTTATTTTCTAGCATGGTTCCAAATAAATTTTCTAACAAGGGGTTTATCATTATGGGCCTATAATTGGAGGGATTATTGACGTCACCACTCTTGAAAAGAGGTATTTCCAGACTTGTTGTCCAATCTGTGGGGAACCCTTATTGTATGATGTTGCTGAAATTTTTTTCAATGTGAGGTGCAAGAACCGTTAAGCCCTACTTTGGATACTATGCTTAGAGTTCAACTAAGTATTTTTCTTTTCCAACACCCAAATTCTTGATACCCATATCTACCTCTTTCACCGTGAAGAGTTTAGTATCATTGTTGACCAAGGGAGAAGGGTCAACCTTGGGGATCTTGCTAATAGAGTTGTCTTACATAGTCAAACCATTTATAAGTTGTAATAATATTTTAATTTTTCACCTTTCTCAGTTGGAGCTCCTTCCAAAATAATTTGGGGTTAATTTTTCCAAGGAAGATTAGTTCTTCCCTCCTTGAAGTCATGAAATCAACGTTTTTCTTTCTTAATATCTTCTTGTAATCTTTGAGCTTTATGTTATCCTCATTTGAATCTTTCCACATTCTCCTTGCCTTTTTGCATTCCTCATTAAACCAAGCATTAGCCGGAAAGCAATTTGTTTCAGACTTCTTATTTTTTTGTCTTTTGCACTCTGCAGGTGCGCTTTTAATTAATTGTGTTAATTCGTGAATATGAAGGCCGTGGATTCAGATTTTATCCTTGTCGAAGATCCTCTCTAGTTTCAGTTTAAATGTATTACATTTTTATGGAGTCAAAATAATTCTTCCCTTTGGGAGATTTTGTTGAACACTAAGTTTTTGACTCTAATTTCTTCTTTCTAGTCCAAGAGAAGCTTAAATAAATTATCTTGTGATCTGGTTTTAAGTTCCAAAGCTGGTCTCTAGTAAAAATTTCCTCCATTTTCTCACACAAACCATGCAAGAAAATTACATAATCTACTACACTTTCTCCATTGTAAGTATTGTAAGAGAAATTACCGGACTTTTACCATCTAGTAAAACCATTACAAATGACTAAATCGAAAGCCCCACATAGAATTAGTAAGCAATTGTTCACAAAAGGGATTGCAACCCTTTTCCTCTGAAATTCTTTCTCACTGATGATTACTCTCTTCTGTAAGCCAAATACGGTCACAATCTTATTTACAACAAATATTCCTAGCTTGCTCACTTGCAAACCTAGCACTGAAATCACACACTATAAGGACTTCATATAGCTAAGAATATGTTGCAATATCTTATTTTAAGGTTACAAAGGGACATTTGTGGTCAAGCCCTATACTTTTGTAGTTTTTTGAAACTTGCGGCGCAAAATAACATGCTGCAATTCTGATGTGATTTCGATTTTCTGATATTTTAAACCAAATGAATTGTTTATTTGAGTCTTCTTTTTCTAACTGATTGAGACGACCTTATTCTTCCCTCACTAACACCATGATACCCCTGTGTCCTTTTCCATTCCCTGCTACCTTGTTTCACACTGCCATCTTCCATTATCCTTCAAACAAAGTTGTCTTAAGCCCTTCATGTTCATGTGTTTCTATGAGGAGAATTATGTCTCTATCTTCCGTCATAGGCCCTAACCCAGGTCCTCATATCCATGGGTAACCTCTACAGTTCCAACAAAATAATCTTAAGGAAATATGGGTATGACTTGATTGTTATTTATTTTTACATGAAAGACTCACAGTTGAGTCTTTGTCCCTTCCTTCCCATATTAACCTTTCTTCCTGATTTCTCGTTGGAGAGTTTATTACCTCTTCTTTATTACCATCTTTCTACTCTTTTTTGGAAGGAGGTCCAAATCATGCTATCACAACTTTACCTTTATAAATCCATGCTCTCTTGCCTTCATCTCTTTCTACCCTAACCTTTGACATTTCCTCCCTCCTTTCCTCTCGTTGCCTTATAGTTAAATATTCTTCTACAAAAAAGTGAGAACTCCTCAAGAGATGATTATTTCTTAGAATGATATATTTACCACACAAGCTAGGCATGATGAATTTTATAGGCCTGGATATCTCACCATTAAACTTACCCACCCTCCATGCTCAGAATATTTGTCCTTGCCATAGCAACTTGTCTTTCAAGAAGTACCTTTCAAGGTCAATAGTACATTCATTTTTCCCATAGCATTTAACCCCTTTCATAATTATGTTTGCTGCTCTATCTTGCCTAACCTAGATTTATCTATCTTGCATGTTGCCAACCTGAATGTTTGTTTCGCCTTCCCTATTACCACAATTGCTAATAACTTCAGCCCAAGTTTTGGAAACTTTTGTGGAATCTCCTTTCCTTTCTTCTCTTGATTTCTCTTCGTGGTTGCCTATTTGGGAAACTCGTGAGCCTTGGTATTACACCAAGAGTGCTAAAACTCCCAAGGGCTACTCAAATCTAATTATCAACTCGGGTTTCATACAAAGTTAGAGGTGACAATGCTATATGCACGGTATATGGATTCTACTCATGCCACCATCAACCAGGTCTTCTGATCACTAGTACTCCTAGGCCATTCCTCCTACTAAATTAAAGTTAAATTAGCTAATGTAATGCAGAGCACTACTCCTAATCTAAGACAAAGAGAGTGCCTATCAAATTCTACTTGCAATTGACATTGAAAGCAAATCATAAACTGAACTAACCTAATTGTAGAAAATGAAACTATGCTATGTGAAATCATTCATCTAACTATCCATAAATTTGCAGTAAAGGAACTATTTTATCTTCACACACTTCAACAAACCATAAATTAAACCTCTATCTACTGCTTCATATAACTTGTACTTTCATGTGAATTGTTTTCCTATTCAAGCTAATTCTGAGATGAAATAAAACACTAATGCCTACTCTATTTTTGCAGCAAGGAAGGAAGGAGCTTTGGAGTGGCCTAGGGGTATCTTCTGGTCATGAGGTCATATTTTGGTGTCAAATTCATCCTATCCTAGGTTCGAATTGAATAGGAATCTGCTATAAGATCTCTGTATTACTACAAGAAGTCTTGAAATGCTACTAGAAGCAGGCCGAGAAGGATATAAGAGTGAAAAGGATGGAAGGAACGTGTGAAAAGGTGGGAGAAGGTGCAAGTAGGTTAGTGAGGGGTGAACAAAACCTCCATCCAAGCTCAGAGCCCTTGGAGGACCTATTTTTCACTTGGAGGGCTGCTCATGATGGTGATGAAGATGATTTTACAAAACCGGGTTTTGGTGGTAGGGTTGAAGGTTGAAGGGAAGGATGGCGAAATTCAAGATGACAATGATGAAAGGGTCCTTTTCCTGCAGCTGTAGAAATTCATGCAACCACTACATACATCCATGCATTGATTATTGACAAACTAACATGTTTAAATGTGTTAAAGATGATTTGAATAGAAACTCTACTTAACCTATGTTGCAATCTGATCTAAGAAAAAAATCCAACTTCTAACTTACAATAAGCATATGATGAACATTATAATCACACAATTTAACTTTCCAATAAATCATAAACAAACTATTTTTGGACTATGGTTGGAGATCCTTCTCCTCATGCTCCCATGAGAGAGGTGAGAAAGAAAGGCTACAAGCACAATTTTGATAGATTTTGCGGCTACTAGATTGCAAGAAAGCTAAACAAAGTGTTGGAACATAAAAATAAAATATTAATACACAAGAGGGACTTAGCCAACGAATTGGGCCCTAACCTGCATCATCCCTATGAGGCTAAATCATTAATGGATCAAAAAAATTCTCATTAACATTGCATCAAAAGTCTAACACATCATATCAAAGTCACAGATAATACTAATCCTGAGCTCAAGAGCTACATATATGAATACAAAGTCCCAATCCTAATGAGCTCTTTTACATGTTTATTTATATAAATGGGTAGCTACCAAAAACTCCCTAGAAAATAGGAATATGGTCTTCCTTGATCTCAAGAAGGGTGGAGCTTGGATCCTAATAACTTCCTTTTGCTTAGATGCCTTTGACCTCGAGCTATTGAAAGAGATATTAGGTGTAATATTGGGTTGATTGAGGCAGATAAGGAGGTGTAAAAACCTCCTACAATCTCTCTTTTTTGTCTACTTTGATCCCTTAGGTGGAAAATGTCTCAAAAATGGATTTATTTCCTGCAATTAAATTAGATTAGGCTACATGACATGACAAAAATATTTCATCCTTATCACTAAGCCTAATATGAGAAAAATGTAAATAAATTTGAGACAGAGATAACTAATAAGCTGAAATATGGCATTGTAACCCCTTTAAATGTACCTATTAATGAGCCTCATCATCACCCCCTACTGAAATGGTTGGTCATGCTCTGAGAAGCTCAGTATTCCTTGCTGATATCTTTCAAAGCCCTGTTGGCCTCCCTAACATCCCAAGGTAGCTCAGAGGGAGTACCTTCTAGTGGGTGGAATCCTACATTCTTTTGTACCTCAACCCACTCCTTTTTTTCCTCTGCCTGATCTCTCCCTTCATGCAGCCCCAACAAAAAATGTGGGTTGAGCTTCAATCCTATCCATTAGATCCTCATTCGTTGCATAGCTATTTTATAGAAGGGTGACTTCTCCAATGCATTCTTCATTATCTCGAGAGAATTGTATTCTCTATGATGCAGGCTAAGTGGTAAAACATGTCATCTCCTTTGTCAATGCCTGCACACTCTCTTCTCCTAGAAATATTGATGTATCATAAAAGTATGAGATGGTTTGCGCTTGTGTTTCAATGTATCTAGGTGCTAACACAACATCATTTGAGATTAATTGATGGTTGGTAATGATCCCCGTCCGGCTCATTAGTTCTTCCTTGATTTGTAGGGCTTCTCTCTCCTCTCTTGCCATTACTCTTTTAACCTCTATTTCTCTTACTTCTTCATGTGTTATCCAGGATTCTAAGTCCATTAATTGCATATCACCCAATATGGAATTAGAGTCCCAATTGTTTATATCAGTTAATACGTGGTTATGCATATAAATTTAGCCATTTTAGCCCTTTCTCCTACACCCAACTGTTTGCATAATTCAATGAATTGTTTATAATTTTGAAAGGGTATGGAGCCATGCTGAGATAAGGTCCTGATTTGGAATTTTAACCATTTCTCCCTGAGATAAACTACATAGGACTTTGAAGGTTGTCTGTACTAAATTACCTCCATGCAAAGACTTTCTATAGTGGCAAGTTGGGTGTGTTTTTCCTGTAGCTTCCCCTTCAGGTCCATGTTCTTTGTTTACACTGCTTGAAATTTCTCCTTCACCACATGTTCTCTGAGCCTTACATCAGCTACCTCTTTCCCCATTTCAATGAGCCTTTCTTCCATCAACCCCACAACTCCAAAATTTTTTGACTTGGTGATCTGCATCCATTTGTGGGTGTGCCCTCTTTCTATCTCCAACTCATAAAGGAGGAGGATTATGAATTTTTCAGGGACCAATCTCCCTCCCTCAATGAAATTTTAATAACATCCCAAAATAGGCTGTGGGGTAGGTTCTTGAAACTTTGTGATGTATTTTTCAAAGGTATTTGGGGAGGATGTTTTCTCTTGTAGTTGTTTTTGTTCAACTTATACCCCCTCTTATACATCTTGACCTTATATTTGTGCAATATTCCCCTCAATTTGTGCATTCTTCTCCTTTTTCTATGCATTATTATCTTCCTGTAGCATTTCCCGTACTTCCGGTATCATGCTTTGTTTTTCCTATAACACGTTTTTTTTCTTCCTGTAGCATGAATTTTTGTTCCTTTTTGAGGTATGTGGGTGTTTATGGTTGCTTTAATGATGTTTCTCTAGTGATGGGCCTCCTCACATAGGCTATGGGAGTCTTAGGTTTGGGCTTTGGAGAAGCAACCTCCTCAATTTTTCCCTCATCTGGCCCCACCTCCTCGTTCTTGCTTGGGGAATCCTCAATTGTAATTGGGACTTTTTTGGGAGTTTGTGGTCTCCCCTATTTTACTCTAGTTCCCTTCCTTGTCTTAAAGTAGTGAGGGGTATGTCTTGGTATTTTCCTTTTATATTTTATAGGAGTGCCCAAGGTAGCTAAAGTGGCAACTACCTCATCCTCATGTTCCATGGTGATAGACTAGTTTGCTGAGGGGATATCTCAATGTTATTTAGTTCAGTGGTCCCTTTAGGACCTAAGGCCTCCTCCTCTAGTTTTCTTCCTTTTCTTCCTCATCATCTCCTCCTTCTTCCTTTTCCTCCTCTTCTTCTTCTTCCTTTGTTTTCATCTCTACTTCTTATGTTGTCCTCTCTATCTATTCTTCCTTCATTTTGGCGTCCTTACCACCAACGCTAGATGCAGTTGTTTCCACGGGAGTAATGATATGGGTTCCTATCAGTATCGCTTTGTCCATGTCTATGAACTTGGACCATGGGAAAATAATTTTTAACTTGTTTAGGGAATCCTCCACTATCATCTTGATAAGGCCATGATGGGCTAAGTGTTGATGCTTTCCCTCTCTAAATTTCTGGCTCATGTCCCTGAGGGACTAGAGGAGGAAGTATGGTACATTTAATCTCTAGGAAAGAGGAAAATCTACCTTGAATTTGAGATCATGCGATATTCTAAAGTGGTATCCATATACCACACTCAATCTTCCCTCACAGGAGATGTATTTTAAAATATGATAAGCTACCTCATCCCATGGATAAGGCGAGCTTTATCTCCTAAACCCATTCTAATATTCCATAGATTCTCCTTGGAAATAAAGAAATTATTCTTTGCAGTGGCATTAGTGGCCTTGTCTTCCCTATTACATTTAATTCCTAGAGGCAATACTATGGTTACTCTACTGATCACTATAAGAATTATTGTTATGGCTAGCCCATTCACAACAATGGTGGAATTGCCATCTGATTGTGAATTTAAGGCCATGGCAAACTCAAAATTAATTTCATCATCATATCCTTTTAGTAATTCGAAGAAGCCTATCCATTGATGTCTCCTAAGTATATCTACCACAGGAGGGTGCAAATGAATTCTTTTTCCGTCTAAAGGTTATCTCTTGTTAAACCCATCCACCATCTCTTCTTGTTGTTCTTGATTGAGTGAGGGAAAGGTGTCTCTTTTATGGCCTTTATGTTCAATTCAGTGGTAGAAAAGGGTCACAAAGCTCTTATTACTCCAATTCTTATGTTTTAACCCCTACTTTCTTCACACAGACCCTCTTAATTTCACAATTTGACTACTACTGACTGTAGAATTTTTAGGAGAAATTGTGTTAAATTATGATGGATGTATGAGGGTGGTGGAAACTTACTTCTTATGATGGTGTTATGCGATGAAAAATGGAAAATTTATTAACCAATTGGACCCTTTTTTGCTTGTATATACCCCCCTCGACCTCCCTATAACACTCCTCGACCTTCATGTAGCAATTAAAGTGCTTCCTATAACACTTTTCTATAGTAGAAGTAGGTTGAGGTTCAAATCTCCTTGGTGGATTAACAAACTCATGCTCTTTATAACTATTATTTGAATGAGAAAATATGTGTGGGGAAACACGCTCAAGTATGTTATATGTTATTTTTAGTTGGCTTGGAGCATTGTGCTAAGATTCCTTCACACAAGGTTTCCTCATTTGGACCATTCGTCCCAGTTTAAGTGATCATTATCCTATCCTCATAATCAACACCCACTCCTATTGATCCTAATTCAACTAATGTGGCAGCCCCACGTTGCATGAGAACTCTACCAATTAATCTTAGTTCACTGGATGAGGGTGGCCAAGTTAATTGGCCACCTTCAACTTATTAAAACTTCTCCTCTCGACATTGATTCATTTATTCAATTACACGTAGGGAGAGGGTGAGAGACCACCATACTTGAGCCTACCTCATGGTCAAATTTTTTCAGGGCCTTGCATGCTGGAGTTGGACCATTTAAGTGGCACCACAAGAGTTTGCTTTACTGCCTTTGTTCTTGTTATTTGCCTTCATTCTTCTTGAGGTTCTTAACTGTTTTTGTTGTTGTGTGTGCACGTACTTTGAGGCTCGAGCTGTTGTTGTTGGTGAAGAATAATTCTTGGAGTGCCATGGATTCTTCAGATTCACCTCACAAATTTTCCTATCTCCTTAGATGATTAAAAAAAATATATATGGTGATTTTCTGGTGATTACATAGGCTTCCTACATGAAGATGTTCTCTTCTTGTAGCAGCCCCTTCTTTGCACTTCTTTGGCCTTAAATTTGCATGGGTGATGAGGGAGAGTGTGGTACGGTTCTAGGATCGTGATAGGATGACGAAGGAGTAGTGTGGCCTTGGAAATATGATGTGAAATAACTCTGTGTTTTTTCAGGAAAAACATTTTTACAGATGGGACAGAGTGAAGGGTTTGAGTAAAAAAACTCTTTGAGTGATATGGTGGAGTGATGAGAGGAGGATAGGTAATGGTGGGAAGACCCTCTTCATGATTTTTTGAGACCACTGGACCCTTGGTGACTACCCTTTCCCTCAATCCTCCCTCATTTATCTTTCCATAGTCCTCCAGTAGCACGAGAGGGCCTTCTTGTATCAATACAGTTCCTTCCTGTACGACCAAATATAGAGGGTGAAATTTGAGTTTTGAGCTCACAGGATGGTGGAGAGAGATGAAGAGGTGAGTAATGATGATGGATAGGGAGAAAATAGATGGAGGAGTGAAGAGAAATTTGAGAATTCCTTTTCCTTGTGACCATAACATGCCACTTTTCATAATCTTGAAAGACATGAAAATATTAGCAGTCATGGTGTCATCTCATCTTCTTGTATTTGTTTTTTTCTTTCTCTCTTTTTTTATTTTTTTTCAAGATGGGTGGGTTGCCTTAGAATAGGTTTTTCAACCCACAAGCCTGCCCTGGGTGCCTTAGAGAGGTTTTCACTAAAGGATATTTTATTCTTCTTCTCTTTTTTTTTGCTCCATGACTGCCTCAAAGATGTTTTCAATCCTAGAGTTGGCCTTGGATTCCTCATGGAGGTTTTCACCTGGACCTATTTATTTTTTATTTTTTCTCTTTTTCTATAGGAGGGTTGTGGACTGGAAGCTATGAGGCTCCCAATTACATTCATCTCTTTGCTGATTGTGCCGATGAACTATGCCTTAGACATGATTTTCTTGTATAATTTTAGCCTATAACCATTAACAAATAGAGGGATCCCCTCCTCATCAATGGTTCTGATCTGAACAAATCCATTGTCATGGAATTTTTCTATCAGGTATGGGCCTAACCATCTTTTCATCATATTTCCTTTAAATTCCTTGAAACTAGAGTCATTATCAAAGAACAATCCCCTTCCTGAAATATTTTCTCCCTAATGTGCCTATCATGTGAAACCGTCCTTTGCAATTTTATAACTTCAGTGTGGAGGAGGGCCTATATTTTGAGTTCATCCAAGCCATTCATTTGAAACAACATTTCCTTATGTGCTCTTTTGACATCTAAATCCAATTGGGCTGCCATTCTGAGAGTTTTATATTCAAATTCAATGGAAAACAAGCTTTCTTCCCATAAACTAGATCATATGGAGTGAGCATAGTAGTTGTCTTCCAGGTGGTATTATAGGCCCAAGTTGCCTCCACTAATTTTTCTGCCCAATATTTCCTGTTGCTGCTCACCACCTTCATGAGGATGCTTTCCAATGCTCTATTGGTAACATCTACTTGCCCATTTAGTTGAGGGTGATAGCCATTAGATGTTTAATTCTTGATATTATGTTTCCTTAGGAGATTCTCAATCAAATGTGATGTGAACTGAGCTCCTTGATCAATGACTATCTCCCTTGGATACCCAAATTTGCAAAAAACATTTCCCTTAAGAACTCAACCAATTTTCCTTTCGTTGTTTCTTTGACAGCTTTTGCCTCAACCCACTTTCTCAAATAGTAATTGCATACTATGATGTACTTATTTTGTCTGAATGGTGGATCAATTGGCCCAATGAAATCCATACCCCACTTGTCAAATGGCTCTAAGGCCACTTGAGGTTGTAGAGGCATTTCATCCCTAGGTGTGGGTTTCCCCATCCTTTGACACTGATCACATCTGCAGGTATATCTTATTTCATCCTGATTGAGAGTAGGCCAATAGTAGCCAACGTGTAAGGCCTTGAAATTTGTCCTCTTAGTAGCAAAATAACCCACAGAGGGTCCATCATGACATGCTGAGAGGATGTAAAAGAATTCCTATTCCCTAACACATATCCTTAGAATCTGATGTGGTCCCAGTTTGAAAATATTTCCACCAATCCAAGTGAAAGGGGCGCTCTTTCTCACAATTCTGTTGTTTTCCCCGGATGAGAGATTTGGAGGAAATCTCCCAAAAACTAGGTAGTTGTCTATGTCAACAAACTAGGGAGAGGGTACTGAGATTACAAATAGGTTATCATCCGAAAGTTGATCATCGATCATCCCTTCATCATTTGCAGGCAAAATGAGTCTAGACAAAAAAATTGTAACTACATTTTATTTCCATGGCTTTTCAATGATAGTCAAATAAAAATGTTGTAACAAAAATAACCACCTAATAATTCTAGAATTCACATCAAGTTTGTTCATCAATTATTTAATTGTTGCATGATCAATATGCATAAAAGTTTGGTATCCAGTGATATAATGTCTAAAATTGTTCAAGGAGTGGAAAACATCTAAATGTTCTTTCTCAGTGACAGTGTAGTTCAATTCAGCCTTAGAATTTTTTTTACTGATGAAGTAAATTACATAGGGTAACTTATCATGTATTGTTCCAAATCTATCCCCACGCATTTATCTGATGCATCAATGTGGATATGGAAAGGCATAGCCCAATTGGGACATCGAAGTATAAGAGTAGTGGTCAATTTTTATTTTATGATGTCAAAGGCCTATTGAAAACTACTTGACCAACAAAATTTTGAGTCCTTGGTCAGCAATCCAAACAATGGCGAAGCCACCTTACTAAAATCCTTTATGAATCTCCTGTAATAACCAACCAAGCCCAAGAAACTCCTAACGTCTCTTTGTTTATGACAGGTAGGGACCCTTTATGATAGAAATCTTGTTTGGGTCTACTTGTATTCCTACCTGAGATATGGAGTGGCCAAGGATGGTCCCTGCCTTCATCAAGAATACACACTTATCAATACTCGAGGAGAGATGAATTTCAATGCATTTCCTCAGGATTTTACCGAGATTAGAGAGGGCATCCTGGAAATCACATCCATAAGGAGTGAAATCATCCATGTATATTTCCATAGAGTCATGAACAAGCTCAACAAAGATGCTCAAAACCGCTCTTTGAAAAGTGGCAGGGGCATTGCAAAGGCCAAATGGGAGAAATCTATAAGAAAAATTACCCCAAGGACATGTAAATTTAGTCTTGTATTGGTGCTCAGGGATGATTTGGATCTGATTGTAACTACTGATTCCATATACGAAAGAGAGGAAATTCTTTCCTGCAAGACCATCTAATACTTGGTCATTGAAAGGAAAAGGGAAATGATATTTTTTTGTGGCCTTGTTCAAATCTCTGTAATCAACATCGATATTCTTCTTTGGGACTAAGACTAGAGGTGATACCCATTCACTATCTGAGATGGGTATATGAACCTTACATCCAACAAATTTTGTAATTCATCCTTCACCATGTCTTCCAAGGATGGGTTCATTCTCCTATGGGGTTGGTGCACATGCTTGCATCACTCTTTGCTGTAAATATGGTGAGTACAGACTGAGGGATGCACCCCTTTCATCTCTTTATAATCCCAAGAAAAATCATCTAAGTTCTCTCTCAACATCTTGTAAAATTGTTCTTCTTGTTTGGATAAGAGAGAGGGATTGATCTTTAAGTTTTTGGATGGGCCAAATTGTACAGTCTTGACAGGTTCAGGGCTTGAGTCAATTGAGCATAGCTCAGTCCAAGGACTGCTTCCATATTCTCTCACAAGTTCATCAAGTGGAATGGTAGTGGGGGAATGGCTCTGAAGGATATGGTCAATGAGGTCATCTTCATTAGGTTCCCCCTCGATAATTGTCACCTCGATAACAACATATATGATATGAAAATGGAAGGTACTTGAAAAGGGTGCAAGGTATCCATTTTCATTTATGTAAATGAGTGCAAAATACTCTAAGTTTAAATATGAAAATGTGAGAACTTCATATTTCTAATACAGAGATAGACTGTAGGGGCATTTACTGGATATTTCACCTTTCAAAGAAAGGATGAATCCAGAGGCTACCTGGCCCTCTTACAGACTCTGCCTAAAGAAATAATAGAAGTAAACACTCAGATTTAATTAAAATGATCTTGCTTTAAACTTGACGTTATGTGGAAATTTAACTTGCAAATGGTGTATGTCTTTTCACTGTTTATGTGTTTTAAGTTTATTTGTTTTTGCTGAAACTTAACATGTATATCAGCAACATATTCAGCAATATAATATCAAAACACAACAGCAATATGATATAGGAGTTCACCCCAACTCTTGGGCTACATCTCCTGGATCAAGCCTCCCAAAATGGGCTTGTCCTCTTGTATTAAAAGCTCTCAAATGCAATACAAGATTATAAGTGTCTCAATAGAAAAATATGAATATATAAACTGATTCAGAAGACATGAAAAAGCTAAGAATTCCTTTTCAAATTCACTAAACAGTGAAAGATTACCATAAACAGTGATTTCTTCATCAATGTCATGCTAGTGCTTTGAACTTCTCTGCAACTTTTCGGGCTGTAGAAGTCCTAAAATGCCTCTGAAACCTCTTCCAATGGCTTCATAAGGTCTAAATTATCTTAAATAGGGCTTTTTTTCACCTCAAACTGATAACCACAACTCAAAATAACTCCAAACCCAAAATGGCCCTAGTGGCTCAAAAAGCTTCTCCGAAGCTAAACAAGCTGAAAATGAGCTCCAGTGGCTCTAAAACCTATGCCATTGAGTCCACAATTTTGAGAAAATATGAAATCAAAAAAAAATTCTTTCAAAAAGGTTGAGTAATGAGAAATTTATGACCAAAACAACTTTGCCCCAATTTCCTCCACTAAATGTGGGGCAACTGCCAGTTAACTCCACTAAAAGTGGAAGTCCGCCTAAATTTGGGAGCGCCTCCAGAATCTCCGCCATATTAAACTCCACTTAACTGAAGCTTAATTAAATATTAAACTTGATATTAGGCTCCTTAAGCGCTCTTAATCATTAAGCTCCCACACTGGTCATATGATGAGGTTCCATGGGAGGAGGGTTGGCCCCTCCGTGCTCCGCCGGACCCACTCCACTAAAAGTGCAATAACTTTTTCATACGGTGTCCGTTTTTCGAACCGTTTGTGGTGTTGGAATCATATCGCCGAGATCTATCCCATCGCTTAGGTTCCAAATCAATTTGAGCACTTTCATTTTTGAGCTTTTTCCCAAGCTCAGATTTGAGCTCCTGATCACACCTCCCAAATGAGAGGCTTTTGGTCCCCAAAAGCTTACTGAAATGAAGAACTGAACTGTAGTACAACAAATGAGAGAATAAAAATCCTCTTCTCTTCATCCCTTCAAACACTTTTTCCTTACAAAGCAAGTGAATTTGAACCACAAATGAAAAGAAATCGACATTTCCCTTTCTGAATGCGCTTGTCCACAACTGTCCACAACTGACCTTCTTGAACTCACACAGATATTTCTGGCGAGAAATTTACAAAGTGAAACTATACAACGCAGCCTTGATCAATGATCTAAGGTGGCTCAAAACAAAAAATATATTACAACAAAATACATGCATACATCCGAAATTTGCATATGTACAAAAGGAGTACGTCTTACTGTGTCAAGAAGTCCATCCACTTCTCACCAAGCCACTTCCATGGCGACTTTTTCTGCTACAACTTTTCCTCATGTGAAACTTCCCTTTCCACATCAATAATGGAATATGAGGTTCCACCTTCGCCAAAATTTTTGTCCTCTTGCTGCATGTGCGTGGGACGACGAGTTGGATGCAAAGTCCAACAATGAGAGACAACATGTCCCTTCTTTTGGCAAAAAGTGCAAATCATATGCACCTTCTTTGAAAGTAGTCTTTGCTTCATCTGCTTCTTGTGTGCCTTCTTCCTCATCCAGCATCTCGAAACATGATGGTTAAATCGACCACAAAATGTGCAACAAATCCTCTTATGTTGCTTTGCATGCTTGCCATAAGCTGCATGTCTACCATCTTCTTGCTGCAAAAAAGGCTTCAAACAATGGTAAGGAAGATTGACATCATGACATTGATGTAATTGAGAACTTGGGAGAAAATTTCTCTTCAAATTTGCATCACATTCTTGAATGCATGTGCTCAAAGCTTCGCCATTAAGCTGCTCATAGCCAAGACCAATATTCTTGGGACGCTCCACAACACAAATAGGCTCAACAATGCCTTGTGCATGCTTTCCCAAACCCTTGCCTTCTTGATAGCCCATTTTCAACATCAATTTTGACCTAATACCTCTTGTATGCCTTTCAAAAGAACCAAAACACTTTTCAATAAAGGAAGTTGAAGACAAATCAGAATGATTTACCTCATGATTTACATCCTGAAGATGAGGTATTTTATTGGACAAAGCTTCTTGAGCTTGAAGAAGCTGCAACTCCATATCATGCAATCTTTGAAGAATGGCTTCTTTCTCTTCCTGCATAGCTAGCAATTGTGCATGAAGCTTAATGCTTTCTCTTTGATCCTCAATGAGAATCTGCACCATGTCCTTCACCTTAAAAAACTCATTCTTCATGTCATCATTGAAGAATCTCATGAAGGAGGAAAATTCACTTGTAGAAGAAGTTGACATTATGTAAATGGTCAAAACAACCAAAAATAAATTCCAAAGAAAAGTCCTCAAAGCTTTCAATCAAATGACAAGCTTTTAGCCATATGTCAGTAAAGACCCCTTCTCATTCAAGCAGCCATAAAACACAAACTATTGGAGTTTGTTTTCCAAAGATAATCTTGAGGTAAATTGGGTAAGGAAAATAGTCTTCAATCCTTTCCAAGACTCAGCTAACAACAACTATCCTTCCAACTTAAGAAAACTCATACATGCAACCATTTTGCAACCAATAAAACAGTAAATCTCTTACACTGTTTTAAAACCTTTTGCACAATAACAAATGCTCAACCCGAGCTCTGATACCATCTGATCTGAAAATGGAAGGTACTTGAAAAGGGTGCAAGGTATCCATTTTCAATTATGTAAATGAGTGCAAAAATACTCTAAGTTTAAATATGAAAATGTGAGAACTTCATATTTCTAATACAGAGATAGACTGTAGGGGCATTTACCAGATATTTCACCTTTCAAAGAAAGGATGAATCCAGAGGCTACCTGGCCCTCTTACAGACTCTGCCTAAAGAAATAATAGAAGTAAACACTCAGATTTAATTAAAATGATCTTGCTTTAAACTTGATGTTATGCGGAAATTTAACTTGCAAATAGTGTATGTCTTTTCACTGTTTATGTATCTTAAGTGTAATTGTTTTTGCTGAAACTTAACATGGATATCAGCAACAATATTCAGCAATATAATATCAAAACACAACAGCAATATGATATAGGAGTTCGCCCCAACTCTTGGGCTACATCTCCTGGATCAAGCCTCCCAAAATGGGCTTGTCCTCTTGTATTAAAAGCTCTCAAATGCAATACAAGATTATAAGTGTCTCAATAGACAAATCTGAATATATAAACTGATTCAGAAGGCAGGAAAAAGCTAAGAATGCCTTTTCAAATTCACTAAACAGTGAAAGATTACCATCAACAGTGATTTCTTCATCAATGTCCTGCTGGTGCTTTGAACTTCTCTGCAACTTTTCGGGTTGTAGAAGTCCTCAAATGCCTTTGAAACCTATTCCAATGGCTTCAGAAGGTCAAAATTATCTGAAATAGAGCTTTTTTTCACCTCAAACTGATAACCACAACTCAACCAAACTCAAAACCCAAAATGGCCCTAGTGGCTCAAAAAGCTTCTCCGAAGCTAAACAGGTCGAAAATGAGCTCCGATGGCTCTGAAACCTATGCCATTGAGTCCAAAAGGCTGAGAAAATATGAAATCAAATAAAATTTCGTTCAAAAAGGTTGAGTAATGAGAAAGTTATGACCAAAACAACTTTGCCCCAATTTCCTCCACTAAATGTGGGGCAACTGCCAGTTAACTCCACTAAAAGTGGAAGTCCACCTAAATTTGGGAGCGCCTCCAGAATCTCCGCCATATTAAACTCAACTAAACTGAAGCTTAATTAAATATTAAACTTGAGATTAGGCTCCTTAAGCGCTCTTAATCATTAAGCTCCCACACTGGTCATATGATGAGGTTCCATGGGAGGAGAGTTGGCCCCTCCGTGCTCCGCCGGACCCACCTTCATTTAGTTCTATTTACATTTCAAATTACTAGTTTAATATCATATTACTCTGTACATTTAGAGTAATTGAAATTGATACTAATTATTCTAGAAGTTAATTATGAGCTTCTTTTATAATAATTTCCTTTCTGGAACTAATCTGGAAATTTCTTTTCTATATTTTCGCAGTCTTCCGCAACTATGTATAATACTGATATGATTCAGTACACCTCTTCCCTCGGGTCAGTATTAAACTTTCCAAAAAATTTCATTAATTACTATCACATAACTAACTCTGTTATTTTAAACCTCTTGTACTTACAGTTCTGTTTATTTTATGTACAGAAAGAAACCTCCAGCCTAAAGATAATTTCATAGGTATTATTATTACCTGTACAAGTTCTAATTTTTTTCTTCCATTTTCGTCAGTCTATTTTTCTAACTTTGTTCTCTATGTTGGTACATGTTTTTCCTATTTGTTTCATTCTCTGATACAATTCTTTGAGATCAACTTTCAGATTACTTGAAAATCAATTTCACCTCTTTCACGTCGTTCATCTGAGAATTGGAGGCTCTTCGACTATTTTTTCCATTCTATACATTGTACTTTGAATTTTAACTGATGACCTAGATTAAATTGTAAGCAAACTGTTATATAATAGATTTATCTTTGGAAGGTTGATAAAATTGTTTTATCCTCATTTCCACTAGAGGATTTTATTGAAAGGGACTTATACATGTAATTGAGTATTTTAATACCTTTTTCTACATTACATGTTTATAATTGTGTGCCTGAATCTTAATATGGACAGAAATATAAAATAATTTATATATGACAGCATATCTATTTTCTGCTTCTCATTTAAATCTGAATTGTATATTCGTCATTCAGATATGTATTACTATTCATACTGTATATCTAAACTATATTCTGTTTAAAACTCCCTTTGGTGGCTTGATTGTCAATTGAGGAATAGCAGTAGGCGGTACTAATTCTATAGATGGATTCATTATCGAGGTAGTAGGTTGATCAATGGCTGGATTCCCATAATCTTTATTTCGTGTCGAAACCAAAATATCCATTGAAGGTTTTATGACAGATAACATTAACACTTGGGAACTAGGAGCTGGATCTGTAGCAACCATATTTGTGTCCGGATTTGAAAATGGGTCTATCAACACAGTTGACACATTGGAAGTCTTGATGATTTTTGAGACTTCAGCACGGTGAGGGAAATCCCTAACAATGTGTTCCTCATTACAGATTATGCATGGATAACGAGGTTTTCGAGGTCTAGATAGTTGATCAGATGATCTTTCCTGCGGGTTATAAGTTTGATTTTTGTTTGATTTCCCCTTTTTCTTACTTCCTGGTTGCTTTTCACCTTTACCTTTGTCAAATGACACGACATTAATTTCGGAAGTAGGAGAAGGATTAGATGCAGTAGTGTGGTGTGTGCTTGCAGTGCTTATCAGGCCATCTTTGGCATGAGAGTCATTTAATTGAGGAGAAACATTAAAATTAGATCTCAGCGCATTAGGGATTTTTTCATAGAGCGTGCCAAACTGAGTGTAAATCAAGTCTTAGTATTGTGCACGAGCGATAAATTTCTCTTCTGTGACGATGCCACCCTTAGCCACATCCTCATTTATAGATGGTAAGAGGGACTTAATGAACCATTCAGCATGGAGCTGATCCAGAACAAATGTCTTAACCATTCATCGATGACGACGCCACTCATGAATATGATCATAAATGTGAGTAGTATTAGTCTATTTGAAATTATTCAAGAGTTCCATTCCAGTTTCATATCTGATGGGTAGCTGGAAATGAGTCAAAAAGACAGTAGCTAGGGCTGTGAAATTGTCAAAAGAAGCTATAGGTAATTCAATGTACCATTTTGTAGCCAGACCCATGAGCGTACGCTGGAAAAGACGTAGTCGAATAGAATCATCATTCAGGGAATTTGATGAACACCATAAATGATAAGTCATAACATGAGTCGATGGATCTTCTCCAAGGTTTCCATTGAACTTAGGAATATCCAAGGGTAATTTGTGAGGTATCATCAGCCACCAAGGATCATAGTTGATTGGATCATTGGTTAACCGATTTAAATCTGGTAACTCTAAAGTTGCAACAAAGGGAAACTATCTATTAAGGTCAGGTTGAGCATAGCCAGGGTAAGATGGAATTGCTTGAGAAACAGGACTTTGAGCACTAGTATAAGGAATATGCTGCTAGTAAACCAGATAGGGGTTGTTTTGCATAGCAAATGCTTGAGGATTCTATTGACCAAAACCTGGATATGATACTTGTTGAAAAGAGGTTTGAGGCATTTGCACCTGTGGCTACCAAGGGGTCTGTCCACTAATGTTATAACCCAAATTAGGATAACTTGGATTCGGTTGATATGTATAACTCGGTTGTGGTTGTGACATCCCATAAAATGGTAGACCAGCTTGTGAATAAATAATTCATGATACAGGTTGTTGTAAATTAATCAAAGGATTTGGAGTTTGTGGACCCGAAATTTGATGATATTGAGTTTAAGGACCCGCTTGATAAGGTTGATGACGTACAACATTTTGATTCTGTAACAAGGGTATAGATGTATTAACAAGTGGTAATGAAGTGGGTGTAATAGGTTGAACCAGTTGATACGAGTGTACAACCATTTGTGGTTGGATAGGCAGAGTGAGTTGCCATTGAAAAATATTCGTTTCAACATTAGATTGACCAAAAAGTGACAGAGTACTATCATATTGGATGATCAAAGGTTTCCCCCCAGCATGAGGATGATAATAAGATGGAAATTATTGTTCTCCAAATGCTGGAAGTCCAGTAGATATGCTACTTGAAGGAATAGACCCAGAAATACTGGCTTGATATTTCCCTGATGATGTCCATAATGAATCAATTCGTTCAGTACTTACGATAGGATTACTAGTCAAAATACCAGATGATGACATTGGTAAAGACCATGGATTTGAGGATGCAATAGAGAAAATTCCAGATAATGATTTGTAACCTGATGGGACCATAGGGCCACCATGAAAATATGACTCTAGTGAAGTGATAAACATCGATGGAGTAGCGAGGGCAGGAGCTGACGTAATTGAAACAACAGGCCCAACCGAAGATGTTGGTTCAGACATGGTTGTTTGACCAAGTGTATACCCTTTTGAATCAACGGGAATATGAAAAGGAGGAAGATCAACAAAATCATAGGGTGTCAATTGAGAGAAAGACTTGTACAGGTAAAGGTCCTCCCCAAAATGGGTTGGAGTTAAAGGTGTAGTGTCTTGTGGGATTTCTTCAATCACAATTAAACCAGGTGGAAGAATTTCACCGTCAAGCCCAAAGTATATTTCAGGTGGTTGACTGTGTGATATGGGAGATTCAATACCTACTGAAATTTGTGGGATGACCAAGGTAGGAAAAACTTCCGGTCATTCGACTTCAAGATTCAGATGTTCTAGAAAATAAGAGACAGGATCTGGATCAATATGTGGTTGAACAACATCAGGTCCAGGAGGTATGGTCTCACTGATTGGATGGATCGTGACCATGGGTAGCTATGAAGACTCCGTTTCGACAACAGTAGATGAACCAGGATGTGTAGAAACAACTTGAGCTAACTCTAGTTTATGGTAAAATGATGTTTCACCAGAGGTATGAATTTTACTTTATTTAGCAGATCGTGATCGCCTTCGCCTACCATAAATAAATTCTTTTGGTAAAGGTGGTTTTAAAGCTAATCTACATGAACTATGACAGAAAGGATTTTGTTCTTCCATGATTACTGATTAATTTTAACCAAAAATAAATAAACAAAATAAAATGGTAATTCTAGGCAGAAGGGTTTACCAAGAAACTGTGAATTGCATAATACCTCCTGGCGAACCAAGAAGTACGGGCAGGCAATCTCCCCAAATGCTGTGTTCGGTGTATCACAATTTACAAGGCAGCTGACTCGGTTCACTATGGATGGATAGCACCTAAAATTTGTCCTGCCAAATATACCCAAAAGTATGTGGAGTCCCAAGTCTATATTAGCGTTGTCTGATGTGAAATCTCCGTAGTGAGAGCACCCATTTATACTTATCGTAATGTAACACAGCTCGATATACCTGAAAGTACGTGGACGAGCTACGATATACTTACATACGTGGAGTGAGGTATCACACTCGGAATGTATCGCAGACAAGTTAACGACAACTGCTATGTTTTACGACGCCGGAACATGTCTCTAGCCTAGACTTTCTAAATGTTATTGTTATGGTTCCAATGCTTTCTTAGGTAAATTGAGATTAATTTTATGTTGATCTTGCTTACAATTTGCCTTTCAAAGGTTCACCACGATGATGTATTGGAAAATTCCTAAAATGCAACTAAAAATGATAAGCAATCTTTCAATTTCAGTTTCTTCAATGAAAAACCTAGCTACTAAGGGAAGAGAGAAAATAATTTGTGAGCAAACAAATCAATGAGCAAAACAAATCAATGATCACAAACTAAATGTAGATTTCCTAATGTTCCTTTTTTTGCAAAACACACAAAAATCCTACATGCAAATGCAAGTTTTTCTTTTCAGTTTCCTTAATGTTATGAATGTAGAAAAGAAACTAGGTGCACTAAATTAACAATTCAAATGCCTTTTACTTTCGAGAAATGAAGAATACAAACAACAATTTCTCTTTTGACAGAAAAATGAGGATTTCAACAACAATTTCTCCTATCAAGGAAATGAAAATTGTACGACAATTTCCTATTTCGAAAGCAAATGATTCTTAATGTGACCATAAAAAATACTTTGAAATCAACTTGTCAATGATAAATATTTTTTTTTTTAAACAAACATTGAACAAATTTTCAGTGATAGGAAGAAGAAGTATATAGAGTTACTGGTCAATATGAGGATCAAACTTTTCAAAACACAACAGAAAACAAGATGAAGCAAATTGCAAAGACAAATTCAAAGGAATCTGGGTGGTTTCAGGAGTTGTAGAAATTATATACATTAAGCATGCATATGTCTTAGATTCCCCTGATCTCACAATATTTAGCTTCTTGTAAAATACAGAATCATTCCATTGTTAATATTTTGCAGAAAATTAATTCCACACACATGTGAAGCATAAATAAAAAACAATCACACATAACACAGTTTTTTTTAATTGGGAAAGCCTGAAGTTGAAAACCCCAACTATATATTATGTATCATTGATCAGGAGCTCAAATCTGAGCTTGGGAAAAAGCTCAAAAATGAAAGTGCTCAAATTGATTTGGTTCCTGAGCAACGGGATAGGCCTCGGCAATACGATCCCAACGCCGCAAACGGTTCGAAAAATGGACACCGTATGAAGAAGTTATTGCACTTTTAGTGGAGTGGGTCCGGCGGAGCACGGAGGGGCCAACCCTCCTCCCATGGAACCTCATCATATGACCAATGTGGGAGCTTAATGATTAAGAGCGCTTAAGGAGCCTAATATCAAGTTTAATATTTAATTAAGATTCAGTTAAGTGGAGTTTAATATGGCGGAGATTTTGGAGGCGCTCCCAAATTTAGGCGGACTTCCACTTTTAGTGGAGTTAATTGGCAGTTGCCCCACATTTAGTGGAGGAAATTGGGGCAACGTTTTTTTGGTCATAACTTTCTCATTAATCAACCTTTTGGAACGGAATTTTTTTTGATTTCATATGTTATCAGCCTTTTGGATTCAATGGCGTAGGTTTCAGAGCCATTGGAGCTCAGTTTCAGCCTGTTTAGCTTCGGAGAAGTTTTTTGAGCCAATAGGGCCATTTTGGGTTTGGAGCTATTTTGAGTTGTGGTTATCAGTTTGAGGTGAAAAAAAGCTCTATTTCAGATAATTTCAAACTTTTGAAGCCATTGGAAGAGGTTTCAGAGGCATTTGACGGCTTCTACAGCCTGAAAAGTTGCAGAGAAGTTCAAAGCACCAACATGACATTGATGAAGAAATCACTGTTTATGGTAATCTTTCACTGTTTAGTGAATTTGAAAAGGCATTCTTAGCTTTTTAATGTCTTTTGAATCAGTTTATATATTCATATTTGTCTATTGAGACACTTATACTCTTGTATTGCATTTGAGAGCTTTTAATACAAGAGGACAAACCCATTTTGGGAGGCTTGATCCAGGAGATGTAGCCCAAGAGTTGGGGTGAACTCCTATATCATATTGCTGTTGTGTTTTGATATTATATTGCTGATATCCATGATAGAGTTTCAGCAAAAACAATTACACTTAAGATACATAAACAGTGAAAAGACATACACCATTTGCAAGCTAAATTTCTGCATAACGTCAAGTTTAAAGCAAGATCATTTTAATTAAATCTGAGTGTTTACTTCTATTATTTCTTTAGGCAGAGTCTGTAAGAGGGCCAGGTAGCCTCAGGATTCATTCGTTCTTTGAAAGGTGAAATATCCGGTAAATGCCCCTACAGTCTATCTCTGTATTAGAAATATGAAGTTCTCACATTTTCAGATTTAAACTTAGAGTATTTTTGCACTCATTTAGATAATTGAAAATGGATACCTTGCACCCTTTTCAAGTACCTTCCATTTTTAATCTTTAAAATACAGAATCATTCCATTGTTAATATTTTGCAGAAAATTAATTGCACACACATGTGAAGCATAAATAAAAAATAATCGCACATAACACAGTTGTTTTTAATCGGGAAAGCCTGAAGTTGAAAACCCAAACTATATATTATCTATCATGGAATCATATGAAAATCCTCATACAAAGCTTATCAAGCTCTCAGTATAGTACAATCGTCATACACTAATCAGTAAAAATATGCTAATCCATGCATTGATCTTTGCCCTCCTGCTAGCTTGCCTCCACTGCGCAATCCATGCTGAAGAATAACTTTGAATGAATTCGAATTACTCTTTCCTTGAAAGCGCAATCCTCATTGGAAACTCCAATGTGTGTGTGATGCAATCAATGCATCACTATAGTCACAACAGATAGTCCATCTTGCCCTTTCACCTATCTCTCCACTAGGTCTCCACTGGAACTGCCATGCACTGTAGTTAACTGCTGTATTGTTCATTTGATTAATGAATTATTATTTGTGAATTAATTGACTAATTAATTCACTCCACTCTCACTAGTGTATCATTCAGTTAGAATAGATACAACTAGCTCAACTGAGTCTAACTGAGTTAAACTAAATACAACTCCATAAACTACTCTTCCAACTCTATCATAACTCTGCCACTTGTTGTGAATCCTCCGGCTTATGAACTCATTAAGCCGCCCAAGGTGTGTGCAATTTCTCAGGTCCTTCGATCTTGCCACATGCGTACTTGCTTTGAAACTAAGTGCTCAGAGAATAAGTTGATGTTTATTCTCTGATTGATGATAAACCAATAATAATGCGACTGTTCCGATCTATTACCGATCAATGATCTATAAATAGACATAATATTCTAAAAATAAATTTCATCTAACAACAATTGACCATCCACAAATAGCATCTTCGCGACACGAAATATGATCACCCGATCTAAATAGACTTGTGCCAAAAATAGCCTGTGGGCCCACTTAGTGAAGGCGACTCTTTTCACTAAGCTCATCATCTTGTTGAATCTCAACACTCCCTCTCAACAAGATATGGATTATTTTTCACCCCGATCCTGCCTCTATGGTATTCAAATTTTCTCCTGGTGAGCGCCTTCGTCAGAATATCTGCATCCTGATCCTCCATATGAATGTACTGAAGCAACATGATCTTCTGCTGCACATAATCTATGATATGATGATACCGAATATCAATATGTTTAGATCTATCATGAAACATAGGATTAAACGAGAGTTTAATGCAACTCTGATTATCATAATGTATCACTGTGGGATCTAAATGTGAACTAAACAAACCAACCAAAATCTCCTCATCTAGATAGCCTCACATGTAGCTTGAATTGCTGCCATGTATTCTGCTTCCACTGAATTGAGTGCCACAGATCTTCATTTCCTGCTGTACCAAGAAACTGCCGTAGATTCGATATTGAAAATCCCTCCTGATGTGCTCTTTCTGTCTGTTGGTCTTCCTGCCCAATCTGCATCCGTGAAGCCATGCAACTTCACCTCATCCATCTGTCTGTGCCATAAACCATACTTAGATTTTCCCCTGAGATATCTCAGGACATGCTTGCTGTCCTTCCAAAAGAGCTTGGTATGCTTAACCATCGCTTGTGAAAGCTGGTTCACCGCATAGCATATGTCCGGTCTTGTATTGAATAAATACATGAGTGAACCCACCAACTGTCGATAAACAGTGGCACAAATACCTCTGCTGATGTAGCATCCTATTTCTTCCAATTTCCTGGAAGAGGAGTGTCGAAAGGCTTGCAGCCTTGCATGTGAAACTTTTCCAGTATCTCCCGAGCATACTTGCCTTGAGACACAAACAATTCACCTTCCCGCTACCATATATCCAATCCAAGGAAATAATGAAGGAGGCCCAAATCCTTCATCTCAAAATCCTTTTCAAGATCTACCTTGCATGAGTGTATTAACTACTCATCACCCGTTAGTATTAAATCATCAACATAAAGAACAATGATTAAAATCTTACCCTCCACCACAATCTGGTACAGGTTTTCATCCACCTCACTCTTGGTGAAGCCAAGTCCAGTGAAATAACTGTCGATCTGAGTGTATCAAGCACGTGGTGCTTGTTTCAGCCCATACAATGCTCTTTTGAGCCTGCACACATGTGACTCGTTCCTGAAGATCTTAAATCCTTCAAGCTGCTCAATGTACACCTCTTCCTCAATGATCCCATTAAGGAACACAGTCTTCACATCTATCTGATGAATGTGCCAACCCATCTGCGCTGAGAGAGCAAGGATGGTCCATATGGAATAATATCTTGTGACAGGTGCAAAGGTTTCTTCATAGTCAATCCCCTCAATCTGTGAGAAGCCCCGGGCAACAAATCTTGACTTATACTTCTTGACGCTCCCATCAGCAGCTTGCTTTACCTTGTAGATCCATCTTGATCCTACAACTGATTTTCCCACCAGCCTTGGAAAAACCTCCCAAGCACTATTTTTGACAATGGAGTCATACTCCTCCACCATGGCATCTACCCATGTGGGCTCTTGCACTACTTCTTGAAAATAATATGGCTCTGTCAAGATACACTTGCTCATAAGAGCCATGTATCCAGTAAATCGGTCAGGTGACTGTCTCTGTCTGTGCTGTGATGTAGGGACTCCTACATTCTGTGCCACATCAAGCTTCAGTCTCTTAGCTTCTATGGTATGCTTTCTGCCTTGTCTGATGTTTGGTTTTTCATGAGTGGACTCCTCCACTCCATGAATCTCCTCCTGTGGTTGATCCAAATCTAGAGGCTCATCTTTGGGAAAAAGAAGTTCCTCCTATGCATGCAAGTGTAGCTCCCTCTCAAGCGACAACTTCATGGCTTTCACCTCATTGAATTTTCTATCCCATCGCACAACAGTCATCCGACTGTCTGGAAAATACACACGATAATTATGAGGTGTTTTTGTGTACCCCACAAATATCCCAACTTCTAAATTTAGCTCCAACTTCTTCCTGGTGTCCTTTGTCACATGAATGTAAACATATGAGCCAAAAATAGTCAAATGAGAAATATCAGGCTTCTTAATAGTAAAATATTCTTGAGGTGTACTCATGCCAAGTACTCTATGAGGACAATGGTTTTTCACATAGACCGCAGTGTTGCATCCTTCCACCCAAAAGTGCATCAGTAGGACTTGGTCATGCAGCACCCACGATCGTTCTGTTATTTCTCTCCACGACCCCATTCTGCTGTGGGTTATGAGGTGCTATGAGTTCTCTTCGAATTATATCTTTTCTACATAAGTCTTTGAATTCTCCTGAGATGTATTCACCACCATTATCGCTCCATAGAGCTTTCACATGCTTCCCCAACTCCTTCTCCACCAATGCTTTAAACTCACAAAAATTTGAGAACGTTTCACTCTTCTTCTGCATGAAGAGGATCCAACATCTACGAGAATAGTCATAAAAAAATATAACATAATACCTGTGTTTTGCTATTGAAGAAACCGAGAAAGGTCCACACACGTCTGTGTGAATTCTCTCCAGGATCACCGAAGCACGGTTCTCCTTCTCATGAAAGCTGGGCTTCACAAACTTACCCATAGTAGATCCCTTGCACTGATATGAATGGGTAAGAGTACCCTTGGAAAGTCTAGTAGAAATCTACTGCAAAATATTCAAAGCACCATGGTGAAGATGGCCCAATCTCCTGTGCCATAATTCGCCCTCATCCCGGCTCACCACTTCTTCTGCTTTGCCCACCATTGCAGCGCAACTATCTACCTCCAGCTTGTAGAGATTCTTAATTCTAACCCCTATCTTCTTGGTTTGACCCATTTTTTTATGTTGAAGGAAGTATTTTCCCTCACTGAAAACAACATCATAACCTTTGTCTTCCAGCATTGTGACTGAGACCAAGTTCTTCTTCAGACCTGGAACATGCATGGAATTCTTCAACAAGAATGGATTACCAGACTCCCTCTCAAAGGTAATGGTCCCAATGCTATTCACACTGTACCGACCATCGTCACCCATCTCTATATGCATCTGGAGGTCCTTCTCCTCCAAGTCACTAAACAACTCCTTGTCTCCCGTCATATGGAAAGACGCACCACTATCAAGATACCACACCGATCCCATACAACTAGAAACCAGGCATGCGATCAAAGAGAAATCAAGTTCAAATTTCGAGGCTAAGGCCTCTCTTGCTGTAGCTCCAGTAACATTGTTGTTCTTCTTCTTTTGTGGATATTTAGTGGAGAAATGCCCATGTTCGTGACAGTGAAAACACTTCACTTTGGACAAATCCTGCTTCTTTCCTTTAGCTTCATATTTTGAAGGAAATTTCTTCCCTTTCCCTTTCCTTACTTCAGCAGCCAAAGCACAATTCTCTTCATCTTCATTCTTTGATGAAGAGCCATCCCTGGTACCTCGCCTTATCTCCTCCTGCACAAGATCCGACCAAAGTCGCTCCCATCCCGGCAGTTTCTCCCGTCCATTGACAGAGTCTTCGTAGATATGCCAACTCTTCGGAAGCCCAAGGAGAGCCAAGCTCACAAGTATTCTTCATCAACATTAACCCTCACACTTCCTAGTTCATCCTTGCAGTGGACAAACTTCGTGAGGTATTTTGGAATATTGTCGCCCTTCTCCATTTTTATTTTTCTGAGCTTGTATTTAAGCACCAACTTCCTCTGGTCACTTTTTCTTTGGAACAAGTTTGTCAAAGCCTTCCACATTAAGAATGGAGTGGATTTCCCATGAAGGCTAGACACAATATGGTCCTTCACACCTTCAAACAGAATTCTTCTCGTCTTTGTTGTCTTCTTTTCCCATGCGTCAAGTAATGCAACATCGCCAGATTCGAGCTTAGGAACATCGCTATCGATGAAATCCTTTATCCCATTATCCTCCAACACTGCTTCCATCCTATCCTTCCAGGCTATGTAATTCGAGCTCCCATCAAGGGCATACTCCAATTGCAACCCATTGAAATCCATTTCAATGTATACTCAACTTCTGCACCAAGAATCTTCTGTAGCATATTCGAATTGTCCACCAACACAAACTCACCAATTCTTCACAATTGAAATATTCAAGAATAAACAATGCTTTGATACCATGTAGAAATTATATACATTAAGCATGCATATGTCCTAGATTCCCCTGATCTCACAATATTTAACTTCTTGCAAAATACAGAATCATTCCACTATTAATTTTTTGCGGAAAATTATTTGCACACACATGTGAAGCATAAATAAAAAACAATCGCACATAACATAGTTGTTTTTAACCGGGAAAGCCTGAAGCTGAAAAACCCAACTATATATTATGTATCATGGAATCATATAACAATCCTCATACAAAGCTTATCAAGCTCTTAGTACAGTACAATAATCATACACTAATCAGGAAAAATTTGCAAATCCATGCACCGATCTTTTCCCTCCTGCTAGCTTGCCTCCACTGCGCAATCCCTGCTGAAGAATAGCTCTGAATGAATTCAAATTACTCTTGCCTTGACTATGCAATCCTCATTGGAAACTCCAATGTGTGTGTGATGCAATCAATGCATCACTATAGTCACAACAAATAGTCCATCTTGCCCTTTCACCTATCTCTCCACTGGGTCTCCACTGGAACTACCATGCACTGTAGTTAACTCCTATATTGTTCAGTTGATTAATGAGTTATTATTTGTGAATTAATTGAATAATTAATTCACTCCACTCTCACTAGTGTATCATTCAGTTAGACTAGATACAACTAGCTTAACTGAGTCTAACAGAGTTAAACTAAATACAACTCCATAAACTACTCTTCCAACTCTGTCATAACTCTGCCACTTGAGTTCTAACTGAATCCTCCATGCATGAACTCCAGTAAACCCTTGGGAATTGCGTAATTCCCTCAGTCCACTGATCTTCCACATATGTGCACTGAAACAAAGTGCTCCAAGAGAATAAGTTGTTGTTTATTCTCTGATTATTATTAAGAGCTAATAATAATTGACATGCATCTATTTTTGGATCGAAAATCTATAAATAGACTTCGCCCAGTATTCTAAAAATATAATTTCATCTATTTTTTCCAACTTGATCAACCATCCACAAATAGCATCCTACAACTTCTGAAATATGATCACCATGTCTAAAAATAGACATAGTCTAAAAATAGACTTGCGCCAAAAATAGCCTGCGGGCCCACTTAGTGAAGGCGACTCTTTTCACTAAGCTCATCATCTTGTTGAATCTCAACAGGAGTCAACACAGTCTCCAAGGGGAGACAGTGCCCTACAACGCAGGCCTGAAAGGGAGACAGTGCTATGCAAAGCACTGTGTCTTGTCTAAGGGTGCATTGGGAGAAGTGTATAAGGAAAAACACTACTGTTTAACTCACTATATTTTCAAATTTGACTTTTAAAAAGTTTAATCTTTGTGTATAACAATTACTGGGTGGATAAACAAAGAAAATCAGAGGCTAAGTCACCTAGATCTAAGAGAAATTCTCCCCAGCAGAGTTGCCAATTTTTTGGGCCAGAATTATGAATTACGGAGAAAACACGCTTCCCTAGACAGATGAAAATCTAGAAAAACAGATTAAAGACTATACGAATACCTTTCCTAACTGAGAACAGACACGCAGAAAGGAATAAAGGCTTACTTGTGATCCAAGTGCTTCTAAATGGCTCCTTCTGTCGCTTCCGTTGTAGCTTCAAATTCAAACGGTTTGTGCAAAATGCTTCCTGCAAGAAAGAACATTAAAACAATAGAAGATAGCAATAATATAGATGTATATTCAATTTAGCTAGCTAAATCAGTAAAACATAAACAATATACATCAACTAAGATCTTGCAATATGGAAAATCAAAGCCAATATAGATGCATTTAGGGAAAAGTAAGCTGTATTCTTTATTGATGATAGAAGGAGAGGTTGAAACCAAAAGAATGATTTTAAGTGACCCTTCCAGCAACGATCCTCAACCCCATCATAGTATAAATATCTCTAGCAGTTGTTACAAAATATAACTCTCAATTGAAAATCCTCCAGCATTTCTCTACTCAAATTCTTCCTTCTCAAACACTCAGATCTGTGCTCAATTTATAGATGAACTAAAGGTATTTTTGCAATGAATGACTTTCCAATAATAGGAAAGACATGTTCCTAGTCATGTAGATGTCAAATGGACACTTGGATTCGAAGCTTGACACATGTGAACTCTTCTAGAAGGCACTTGCCAAGTGGATATTCCGAAACAATGAGAATTTCGATCCCAATGTGACCAACGCACCCATATATGTCGGGAAGTGCTTTGTAGAGCAGCCTTGCATGGGGCTACCTGCATATGCAATGCACTTAGTCCCCTTAGCGGTAGCATTGGTGAGCTCCCACATGATATATAATAAAATTCAAACCTTGGAAACATTTTCTTTATGAAAGTCATGCTTGATTTGTCTTGTTCTTGCCTTAGGGTATGTAGCAACTTGAAATGATAGGGAATGATAGACCCTTAGTCATTGGTCCTGGAGATGATGCTCAGTTAACCAGGTCATTGGGAATGATGCCCAAATTGACCTATAACAGGTCTTGTCTCCCCTATGAACGCCTTTTTCCCACTATAACACAACCATCATGTAAGAACACCTTTCCCGACTCGACCTCAGTGTATTTTTGCTACCTGAGCCTTTCGCCATGTTTTAACCCTTTTTCTAAGCAAAACAGTGAAAAAACTCGACATACTAGACCTGAAAGCCTTTAAATTTTACTCCTGAACTTTATCACATCTGTGGCAGCGTCACATTTCACATATTTTAGAGTTTAAGTTATAAGAAACAGTTTCAGCAATGCGATGCGAAGTACGGAGTCTACGTGGCAGGTCAGGTCAGACTGGACTGCAACCCGTAGATTGCAAGTTTTAACATTTAGCAGCAAAGGTAAACTTTGAGGGATGCAAAGTGCAGGGAGGGAAAAGTGACGTGGAGGAAGGTGGGACCTAACCGCAGCCCGCAGATGCAAGTTTTAACATTTAGCAGCGGAGGTAAACTCTAATAGATGAAAAGTGCAAAGTGCACTGATTGGAGGATGATGTGGAAAGATGGGGGCCACAACATTGGTTAAGTTATAAAGCGACAAATTTTTCAGCGGTAAGGTACATTTATGATGTTTTATATGATATCTCAATGCATTTCAACGTGTTTCAAATGGCTTCGGAGTGGGGGGCGGAGCTGTTGTGGTGGGGCCCGACCGCATCGCAAGTTAAAAGAAATACCTTGCGGGAATTTTAACGGTAAGTGGTAATATTTGTGATGTGCGATGGATGGCAGGGGGGAAAGGGTGACATGTCAAGGGGACTGGCCCACTTTATTCACAATCGGGGAGATGAGAAGTGGAGTTAAATCAATGGTATAATGGTGAAAGAAAAGGTAACTAGAAATATAAAGCGGAAAAGGTAGAAAATGTAAGGTTTAATATTTTTAAAGGAAAATGAGAGGAAAAAGGATCGTAATGCAGGTGAATGCGTCCCAATCCATCACATATCGCCTTTGGAACATTATATCATGAACTTAAAACCCAAGGTTGGTTTTCGAAGGGGTTCTAAGGCGATAAGCGGTAATAGAGAAGGGGGTGAAAAATTGCAGAAGGGCGACACATAGCGGGGATGGTGGTAAGGAATACCACTCATTTCAGACCACCCCCCCCACATGGTTAAAGTTCGGATGCTGCGAGGAGTGCGAAATGAAACAAGGACCATCAGACGATGAGGTGGTGAGTGGATATGGAGGAAAGGTGGAGGGAGATGACGTGAATGGTTTCATTTTTTTGTTATTCATAGGAGACTCATTCATGACTTGACCCACTTAGGGTGCATGACTCGACCCAAACACGTTCAAGGCTCTATCTTTGCTTGTTTTTTCTACCTTGATTGCTTTCTTTGTTGCCTTTGTCTTTGCTAATGGTCTAATGCTGCTTCTTGGGTCTCTGCTGCTTTTTTTGATTCTTTCTTTGGAAATGATTTTGAATATTGACATCCATGTAAAGTATGAAAAATTTGCAAAGAGAAAATAATCAGTCACATTTTAATACTGTAAATTACAGGGTTCTAACAGTGGCTCCAACTAGGGATGGTAGCTCCTTTAGGAGGTGTCAAGATCACTGCAGATTAGTGGCCTGATCCATTGAGTTGATCTCACCCTTGTATCTTGATCTCTCAGGAACTTTGTGACTGGAGACTAGCTGATTGTTCCTCCTGATTTTGAATGATAGAAATAGACCAGATGCTTGGCCAGATAGCTTATTAACATACTGAGATCTGAACTGAAACTACAATTGGACTTATCCACTGCAATCCATCAAGCTGAACATACTACTGCACCTTGAAAACTTGAATGGTGAGACCAGAACTGTGCTGAAACTAGAGTCTGAAACCTACTGATCTGAAAATGAAAATCAATCTATTCCTAAGATTTGAAGGATGCTCAGAGTGCTGAGCTTATTTACACACCTACATACCCTAACCTAACTTAGAGATGACATATACACTAAGTTAACTCCTTTCTCCAATGTAACCAATCAAGTAAATGACTACATGATTGATTCTTGTTCACTTCTTTGAGTAGGTTGAAAAAAAAAGGGCCACTCCCATCTTACTTTCCTTTGAACAATAGTGCTCAAACCTTTCCTTAAAATCTGCAACAAACCATTCCTGGCATAGCATACTCCTTCTTTATATGATTCTACGAAACCAACAAAAGGATCTTGGAACAATACCTGGACATGAGGATGTAAATAACAAGCTACATCCATGACTACTATGTGTTCCACTTTTTCATGCTCAGGATCCTCCTGAAAGAGAATATCTACACATTTTTCATGGTCATATGATATGGCATCTTCACTGTATACCAATATGTTGTCCTCAAGCAAACTTGATATGTCTCGACTGAGTTGGCCAAATTCTGTTGGAAGGCCATCATTTTGATGAATAGGAGAACTTTTTGGCAATAGGCCTTCCTGAAAAGGTAGAAAAACATCAATATCAATCGGTTCTTCTATTTCTTCATGAGGAAATGCTTCAGTGCATATATCAGTAGTAGAAAAAATAGAAATAATCTCTTCATTACATAAAAATTTAGAGGCTGGCTGCATGCTTAGAATCTGATTGATTTCTTCTTCAGTTAAAGGAGGAGGGAGTCTTTGTTTTCTTTGGATTGAACAACAACTGTTTTCTTTCTCTTGTGAAGATTGATCACGAGGATGAATGTCTTCTTTAGCCTCACATAAAAGAGCAGATGAATTATCATTTGTCCCCACAGAGAGATCTTGTGGATCTTATTTCATTTCCTGATTGCTTTCATTTTCAACTAACTTCTCTTAGTTATCATGAAAATTAATTTGAGAATGAAATTCATGAATTGCTTCTAAGAGATCCCCAGGATTCTAATTTCCTAAATCTTCATCAACATTTACAAGGTATTGTATGAGATCCTCATATTGATCGCAGCAATTTTCAGCTAATGATAAAGATGGAGAATATTCTTTATAATGCTTATAAAACACCTTGTGGAAATATTTTAAAGAAACCAAACTACTAGGGTTCAAACCTTCATACCATTCCCTCACTTTCCCTTCTAATGTTACCATGAAAATCTTCATGAGGAAATCCTCATGCCAGTCGACCTTCAACTTCCATGAGTGTATATGAAATTTAATGAGATGTAATGAAGCATCATCAACATTCTCATCTTGAAAAATAGGAATATTTCTTTGCCAATATACCTGAAGCATTTTGTGTGGGCATCCGGGAATGTGATCGCTATTCATTGGAGCATACCTGCATTGTATTCTTGGATTCATCTTGTCCATCAGTCAGAGAATGGAATCACTATATATTCGCAACCAATATGGATTCTTCTACCAATGGAGCCTTTAGGTCAACTGAAAACAATGGATTTGCGAGGTGGATGATTTAAACCTTCTCGTGTCTGGCTGTTGTCCACCATCAACGATCAGATACCAATCTTGGAAAATACCTGAATCATACAATATTTTGACTGGGGTTTTTGAGTTCTGATGAAATATTAAGCTTTTTCAATAACTCAGTTCCCCAGTATGGTTTCCATTACGTTGTCACTCCGTAATTTGTAAGATTGGCAAGAAAAAACGACAGAGGATAGCATCAAACCACTTTGGAGTCAAGGACCTAGCCTTCCTAGACTTAGAGAGGGCTCTCTCTATTTTTATGATTTAACTTGATAAGTGTAAGTGCTGATTTTAGGCTAATTATAGAAATGGGGTTGTTTGTTTGATTGATTGTGTGGTTGGACAGATAGGGCTGCAGCGACTAATCCATTGGGCTATGGAGTCAAAAGGTTGGAATGGCACATCAACATCAAGAGCATCACAGAGCAAGCTAAGTGTGCTAAATGGATCTTAAGAGCTGTATGCATTATGAGGTGAAAGAAAGAGTGGGGTTCAATAGCGACTAAAGAGAAGTTAAGAATTCTTTAATCAAAATTCAGAAAAAAACATTTAGATTGTAAATGCAGACATAATTAAGGTGCTCTGACAACAAATCTTAATCTAAAATTTCTGATTTATAATTAGATGAATAGATGCACAACAGATAAAACAATGGAAACATTTAAATAGAGAAGTAGCACATCACGATTTCGACACAACTCAAGAATCCTGTAAACGATCTTTGATTATGGATGTCCAACTCCAAAATTACAATGCTCCAATATAGTATTTCTTGCAATACAAGGGATAACAATATCCAACCCATGATAATGAAAATTCTAGCAATATTTATCCAAAACTAAGTCGGTTGCCCTTCCTTACTCGACAACCTTTCATTGATTATGTTAACACCTTATAATTTAGAAGATTGGAAAAACTAAACTATAAAGCGCAACATCAAACCACTTTGGAGTCCAGAACCTAGCCTTCCTAGACTTAGAGAGGGCTCTCTCTGTTTTATGATTTAAATCGATTTAACTTGCTGGTTATAAGTACTGATATTAGGCTAGTTACAGTGATGGGGTTGTTTGTTTGATTGATTGCGTGGTTGGAAAAATAGGGTTGCAGAGGCTATTCCATTGGGCGATGGAGTCAAAGGTTGGGATGGCACATCAACATCATGAGTGAATCAAAGGGAAAGATAACTGTGCTGAATGGATCTTAAGAGATGTATGAATTATGAGGTGAAGGAAGAAGTAAGGTTCAATAGTGACTAAAGAGCAATTAAGAATTCTTTAATCAGACTTCAACAAATAAATACAAATAGAATTAAGGTGCTCTGACATCGAATCTTAATTTAAAATTTCCGATTCACAATTAGATGAGTAGATACGCAGTAGAGAAAACGATGGAAACATTTAAAAAAAGAAGAAACACATCACCATTTTGACACAACTCAAGAATCATGTAACCGGTCTTTGATTATCGGTGTCCAACTTCAAATATTACAGTGCTCCAATAGTAGTTCTTACAATACAGGTGCTCAAATATTCAACCCCTGTTAATGAGAATTCTAGAAAGATTTAACTAACAACTAAGTCGGTTTCCCATAATATACTCTGGAAACCTTTATTTATTACAAACAAACTGAAATTAGACAAGTGTGTCCATGCAAGGTCCAAGAAAATAAAATCTCTGATGAACACCGCCTATAGATTTTATTATGGTAACTCTTCAAGAATGCAAAACTCAGGCGACTGTTCGTGAATCAACAAATTGGCTTGGAGGCAATTACGATGGTTTCGAAGAGGTAGCTAATGGAGGCTTTGACATCTGGCTCTATTATGTAGAAAATTGGCATTTAGTGATTAATATGGTGCAGTGTTGGCCACTTCGCATTGATTGGTGTCAGTGTTGGTGCCTCCTGCTGCTTCTTTAGTCTCCGTTGTTTGGTCTCTGTGTAAATGCCCAACTTGGCCTTTACTGTCTTTTTTGCTACCCGAGCCCCTTTGGCCGTGTTTACTTTTCTTTCTTCATAAAATGAGATCCACACCATGTAGGCCCAAATTAACCTATTATACATACAAAATGGTGTGGAAACCTCATTTACCTAGACCTGAACTTCTGTATATGACAGTTATGAAGTGGCGTCACATTCGCACTCTTCGCAACATTTAAAGTTTAATTCATAAGAACATGATAGGTGGTGTGAAGGGGAGGTGACGTGGAAGTTAAGTGACATGGAGAGTCAGTGGGATCAGACCACATCTCATATCGCAACCTTTAACTTTTAGTTGTAAGTGCAGATGGTATAAAATTTAAAAAGTGTGAAGGGCGATGCACCGGGGGGGGTTGAGTGACATGACAGGGTGGAAGTGGGACCACGATTGCAATGCACATCACAATGTATAGAATTTAGTTATAATCTATGGGAGTTAACTTTTAAACTTTTCGAAATGTAGGTAATAGGGACCCACTAGTGATGCGGCAGAGTTTTTATGAATCGGTGGAAAGTTTAAAGTGTTAAGTATTATGGAATTTATATGGTATTCACATGTATTACAAAGGCTTATGAAGTGGGAGTGTAGCTGCAGAGGTGGGGCCAAATTATTTCATCGCACAACTAACTTATTTCATCGCACAACTAAATGGATAGATTTGCGGGCGCACACAATGGTAAGTCAAATGCGATGCGATATCATAATCGCAAATCAACGATCACAAAATTTAGAGTTTAGTTTCCAATGCGAAACACGTAAACTCTGTGAAATGCAATGAGGGGCCCCACTTCAATCGCAATCGGGAAACGAGAAGCGGAGCAAGGGAAAAGAAATGTAAAGGTAAAGTTTTATGCTTTTCAAAGGGAAACGAAACAGAAAAAAAAGTGCGGCGGGGATTAGGTCCCACTTTACATCGCTTCGGCGATTTATAAGTTTGGCATTGGATTGTTGTAACAAAAACTTTTGCGATGGCGATATGCAATGAGACACAAGGGGTCCCACGACTGATTTAAGCGGCTATATGATATGTGATATATATAACGGTAAGGTTTACGGTTCATATCATACGGCTGTTCGATGGGTGGTGGAGCTTGTAACATTTAACACTTTCGGCCTTTTATATAAGTGGGTTTAGAAAATAATAAGCCTTGAAAGGTTATATATGTGGGTTTTTTGGGGTTTGAATGGGATTCAGAGCATGGGATAATATGGAGGAAATGAGGGGGACAAAGAGGGTGAATGAAATGAAATGGAATGAGGGCATAAATGAAGTTTGATCCCCATCACACCTTGTTAGCAACACTTCCTTCCTTCTACTGGACGGAGAAGCAGAATGATTCCTTGCAGCTCTTGACATTCAGGATTTCCCTTTCAATCTTTGAAAATAAATGATAGCCATAGAATTTTATTTTCAATAATGACAAATCTAATCAATAATTAGTAACCTTGTGATACTGTGAAATAGAGGAGTCTAACAGTGGCTCCAACTGGGGATGGAAAATTGTTCAGGAGGTGTCAAGAACACCGTAGAATAGTGGCCTGATCCCAACCTTGCAGCGTAATCTGCTGCAACTTCTGTGGCTGCAACCTTTGGGCTGATGTTGATGCTTTCTGCAAACTGAGGTCTGAAACACACTTGATCCTGAGACTGAAAAACAACATGAAACTGAAAAATGGAGACATGCTCAAAGCACTAAGCTTATTTGCCTACCTACCTACCCTAATCTAACTTGGAGATGATATATGCACTAAGTGAACTCTTTTTTCCAATGCAACCAATCAAGTAACTAACTACATGATTGATTCTTGTTCACTTTTTTGAGTAGACTAAGAAAACAAAAGGGTCACTCCCATCTTACTTGCCATTAAACAACAATGCTCAAAATTTTCCCTAAACTCTGCAGCAAACCATTTATGGCATAGCATACTCCTTCCTTAGAGGATTCTAAAAGGCCAACAAAAGGGTCTTGGAACAATACCTGGCCTTGAGGATTCAAATAACCAGCTACATCTAAGACTGATCTTTGTTCCAGCGTATTATGCTTAAGATATTTCTGAAAGGGAATGCCTATACATTCTTCATGTTCATCTGATATAGCATCTTCATTGTATACCGGTATGCGGTCCTCAAGCAAACTTGATATGTCTCGAATGAGTTGGATGAATTCTATTTGAAGGCCATCATTTTGATGAACAGAAGCACTTTCCAGCAATAAGCCTTCTTGAGAAGGTAAAACAACATCAATATCAATTTCTTCTACATCTATTTCTTCACGAGAAAAAACTGCAGTACATAAATCAACAATAGAATCAATAGCAATAATCTCCTCATTACATAAAAATTGAGAGGCCGTTGCATGCTTAGAACTTGATTGATTTCTTCTTCTGTTAAAGGAGGAGGCAGTCTTTGTTTTCTTTGGATTAAACAAAAATTGTTTTCTTTCTCTTATGAAGACTGATCATGAGGCTGAATGTCTTCTTTAGCTTCACACAAAAGAGCATATGAATTATCATTTGTCCCCAAAGAGAGATCTTGTGGATCTTCTTTCATTTCCTGATTTCTTTCGTTTTCAACTAACTTCTCTTGGTTGTCATGATAGTTAACTTGAGAATGAAATTCATGAATTGATTCTAAGAGATCCTCAGGATGCCAATTTCCTAAATCTTCATCAATATTTACAAGGTATTGTATGAGATCCTCATATTGATCACAACAATTTTCAGCTAATGATAAAAATGGAGAATATTCTTTATAATTCTCATAAAACACCTTGCGAAATCTTTTAAAGAAAACAAACTACCAGGGTTCAAACCTTCATACCATTCCTTCGCTTTCCCTTCTAATGTTTCCATAAACATCTTCATGAGGCAATCCTCATTCCATTTTACCTTCAAATTCCATGAATGTATATGGAATTTAATGAGATGTAATGAAGCATCATCAACATTCTCATCTTGAAAAATAGGAATATTTCTTTGCCAATTTACCTGAGGCATTTTGTATGGGAATTCGGGAATGTGATCTCTGTTCATTTGAGCATACCTGCGTTGTATTCTTGGATTCATATTGTCCATCAGTTAGAGAATGGAATCACTACATATTCGCAACCAATTTGGATTCTTCTACCAGTGGAGATTTTAGGTCAACTGAAAACTATGGAGTTGTGAGGTGGATGATTTCAACCTTCTTGTGTCTAGCTGTTTTTCCACCATAAAAAAATAGATACCTATGTTGGAATATTCTTGAATCATACAATTATGACTGGGGTTCCTGATTTCTGACGAAATATTGAGCTCTTTCAGTAATTCCCCAGGATGGTCGCCATTATGTTAACACCCTATAATTTAGAAGATTGGCAAAACTAAACTATAAAGCACAACATCAAACCACTTTTGAGTCCAAGACCTAGCCTTCCTAGACTTAGAGAGGGCTCTCTCTGTTTTATGATTTAAATCGATTTAACTTGCTGGTTATAAGCACTGATATTAGGCTAGTTACAGTGATGGGGTTGTTTGTTTGATTGATTGTGTGGTTGGATAGATAGGGATGTAGAGGCTATTCCATTGGGCGATGGAGTCAAAGGCTGGGATGGCACATCAACATCAAGAGCGAATCACAGGGAAAGCTAATTGTGTTGAATGGATATTAAGAGCTATATGAATTATGAGGTGAAGGAAACAGTAAGGTTCAGTAACTAAAGATAAATTAAGAATTATTTAATCAGACTTCAGTAGAAAACATTCAGATTGTAAATGTAGACATAATTAAGTCACTCCGACAGTGAATCTTACTCTAAAATTTCCGATTCACAATTAGATGAGCAGATACACAGTAGAGAAAATGATGGAAACATTTAAACAAAGAAGAAACACATCACCATTTTAACAAAACTCAAGAATCCTGTAATCGGTCTTTGATTATTGATGTCCAGGTTCAAAAATCACAATGCTCCAATTGTAGTTCTCAAAATACAGGTGCTCAAATATCCAACCCCTGTTAATGAGAATTCTAACAGTATTTAACTAACAACTAAGTTGGTTTCCCCTAATCTACTCTAGCAACCTTTATTTATTACAGACAAACTGAAATTAGACAAGTGTGGCCATGTAAGGCCCAAACAAAGAAAACCTTTGACGAACACTGCCTCTAGAATTTATTATGGTAACTCTTCAAGAATGAAAAACTCAAGCGGCTCTTCGTGAATCAAGAAAGTGGCTTGGAGGTGGTTGTGATGGTTTTGAAGAGGTAGCCAATGGAGGCTCTGACATCTGGCTCTGTTCTACAAAAAACTGGAATTTAGTAATTAATATGGTGTAGTGCTAGCCAATTCTCATTGATTGGTGTTGGTGCTGGTGCCTCCTGCTGCTCCTTTAGTCTTCGTTATTTGATCTCTGCATAAATGGCCGACTTGGCCTTTACTGTCTTTTTTGCTACCCAAGCCCCTTCGACCGTGTTTAATTTTCTTTCTTCATAAAATGAGCTCCACACCGTGTAGCCCTGACTTAACCTATTATACATGCAAAACAGTGTGGAAACCTCATTTACCCAAACCTAAAATTCTGTATATGATAGTTATGAAGTGGCGTCGCATCCGCGCTCTTTGCAATATTTAAAGTTTAAGTCATAAGAATATGATAGGTGGTGCGAAGGGGAGGTGACGTGGAAGGTAAGTGATGCAGAGAGTTGGTGGGACCAGACAACATCTCATATCACAACCTTTAACTTTTATTTGTAAGCGTAGATGGCATAAGCTTTAAAAAGTGCGAAGGGTGATGCGTGGGGGAGGGGATGAGTGACGTGGCAAGGAAGAAGTGGGACCGCGATTGCAGCTATTAGGTCCATATATTACTATTATATTCCTTATTGTTGTTATTTTAACCCCCTTATTGTTATTATTGTACCCCTATAACCCCCATATTGTTATTATTGTGCCCTTAAATTATTATTATTAGGTCGGCTAGGATTACATTGTGGTCCCATGGAATCCAATATATAGAAAGGAGGTTTTCTAATTTGTATCATCCAAGAATTGTTCATTCATGTAATGTATTGGAGGTTTCCCCCTCTAAGTGGCTTATTTATAAGGCATTGATATCTCTTTTTTTCTATTTTTGGTGCTGGTTTCCCAACATTTGGTATCAAAGCTTTGGATTCTAGGGTTTTGCTGCTCCAAACAGGCAACGTGGAATATTCATTATAACATTTTTTCTACAAAGTTTCAGAAGCTGAAATATTGAGAGTGTGGAGCTGAAATCCTTAGGAACATCATCGAAAAATTTCAGAGGTTGGTTCGCAATATTTTCAGAGATATGATCTGTGGAAGTTGGGTCTTTTTGCAGGCTCCTGAATTTCACTTAAAAAGGTCATCGCAGAATTTGCGCTATAAAGTTTTTTCCACGAAGGTTCAAAAGCTAAAATTTTTAGAGCGTGAAACTGAAATCCTGAATAACATCTTCGCAAAAATTCAGAACTTGGTTCGTAATATTTTTGGAGATATGATCTATGGAAGTTAGGTCTTTTTCAGGCTCCTGAATTTCATCTCAAAGAGGTGATCGTGGGAAAATATTCATAACTCTCTCTCTGAGCATCAAATTGAAATTCTGTAAAAAGTACTAGAAGTACATGGAATATAGTTTCTTGTCTATAAATTTCAGAGCGAAAGGAGCAAACAGTGACACATGGAAAGCCCTACAAGTTCGCTCTACTGAACCAGTCCATAATTAGGTCATTGTGGGAGATTGGAAATAACTTTGCCTTGAAGAATTCAAATCAAGTCAGACCTATGGAAATTGAAATAATATTAAAGGGGCTACGTCAAGGCCGAATTTCAGATATTGAAGATCGAAAATAACATAGATAATTTAGTTTCAATATCGAGCTCCTAAAAATCAAGAAAAAGGTGTGTATTTTTTTTCAAATTGCATAAGTCTTCTTTGAAAAATTAGTTTTAAGTGATTTCAAAGGCCTATTGAGCATAGATATCAGTATTGGGTTCTAAAATTCCTCCTAAAAAGAATTCAACACCCATTAAGCCCTCAGAGTACTTTAATATGACTCATGAAAATGAAGAATTGCAACATGATCTATCAAAATTACAAGAGCAAGTGCACCAAAATTCGCTCTCGCAAAGAGAAAAAAAAATGAAATGGATGTTTTGAAGAAAAGCATGGAAGCTAAGATGGATGGTTTGAAGAAAGGCATGGAAGCTACGATGGATGGTTTGAAGAATGGTATGGAAGATAAAATGGAGGGTATGGAAGAAAAAATGGAAGGTTTGAAGGAAGACATGGAGCGTTTGAAGGAAGGTTTGTCAAAGTTGATACAAGAAATGATTCCTAATGGTGAAAATATAGTAGATGAAAATCATGATAAGAACAAATTAAATGTTAATCATGATTTCAGAAACTCTAATTTTGGATTAAACAACCACCATATTCCAAATATGGATATGAGGAAGTTTGATGACAAGGATCCCGTAACATGGATACTACATATGGAGCAATATTTTGATCTCAATAATGCGCAAAACACACAAAAGGTACACATTACAACTTTAAATTTAGAACAAAATACATTTGTATGGTATCGATGGCTTTGCTCCCGTAATTTTTTTTTCACTTGGTCAATTTTTACGGAGGAAATGATAGCACATTATGAGGATACAAAAAGCAACACCTTCTTTAGCCAATTGATAAATCTCAAACAAAAGGGTTTACTGGCGAAGCACATTGAGGACTTCCAAAAATTGAATATAAGGGTAAATGATATTCCAGAGGAACATAGAATTGATCTCTTCATAGGTACTTTAAAGGATAACATCCAACATGAAGTTCGCATTTTGGAACCTAATTCATTGGAGAAGGCATTCAGGTTGGCAAGAAAAATTGAATGTAAAATTATGGCGACAAGGAAGCCTACCACTCACTTCTATAAAGATGGAAGTGTTGCTACTCCTAGATTTCCACAACCTACAAGGTTGACACCACAAAAATTGGAAGAAAAAAGAACAAAAGGGATTTGCTACAGTTGTGATAGCAAATACACTAAAGGTCATAAGTGTGCTAAGAAGAAATTCTTTTACATAGATTGTGAAGAGGAAGAAGAAAATGAACAAGAAGAGGATATACACCAGGAGCCAACCCTAGAAGAGGAAGAAATGAGTCTGACCATATTGTGTAATGCATTGGCAGGAATTACCACTCAAACTCTCAAGATAGAAGGACATATCAAGAAGAAAAAGGTAATAGTGTTGATTGATTCAGGTAGCACCCATAATTTTATTCATTGTAAAGTAGCCAAGGAATTGAATTGTTTCCTATACCCAACACCAGAATGTCAAGTGACGGTTGCAAATGGAGGAACTATAAATTGCTCTGGAAAATGCCATAATATTAGGCTAACCATGGGGGAATATGTATTGAATAGTCCAATGCTTTCCATTCCTATGGGAGGTGTTGATGTTGTACTAGGAGTACAATGGTTACAATCTTTGGGGACGATAACTTTTAATTTTCAAGAACTTTTCTTGAAATTTTTTTCAGAAGGAAAGGAAGTCGAATTACGGGGTATTGCAGGGAAGCCAGGAAAGATAATAAGCTCTAATGTCATGACAAAGCTTCTAAAGAAATAACAACAAGGTGTAATTGCACAATTATGCTCACTAGAAGTTCCAACATCAAAATCATCTATTTCTACAGATCTCCAACAAGTCTTGGACAATCATTCCAAGGTGTTTGAAACTCCCAAAGGACTCCCACCTATTCGTGATCATGATCATGCTATTCATTTGATTCCAGGAAGTGTTCCTCCAAACATCAGGCCTTATAGATATCCTGACTTCCAAAAGAGCGAAATTGAACGTATGATTGCAGAAATGTTAGAGGCGGGTATAATTCAACCTAGTCAAAGTTCTTTCTCTGCTCCTGTAGTATTGGTACACAAGAAGGATGGATCATGGCGAATGTGTCCAGATTATAGGGAGCTCAATAAGCTCACCATCAAAGATAAATTTCCCATTCCTGTGATTGATGAATTATTGGATGAATTACATGGAGCAATTTATTTTACCAAGTTGGATCTTCGTTCAGGATATCATCAAATTAGAATGAAGACTGAAGATATTCCAAAAACAGCATTTCGAACTCATGAGGGTCATTATGAATATTTGGTCATGCCTTTGGCCTTACCAATGCACCTTCTACATTTCAAGGGTTGATGAATTCCATTTTCAAACCCTTCCTTAGAAAATTTGTGCTAGTATTTTTTGATGATATACTAATCTACAACAGGCCTTGGAAGGATCATGTTCAACATGTTGACATGGTGCTCAAACTATTGGAAGAGAAACAATTATATGCAAAAACGTCCAAATGTTTCTTTGGAGTACAAGAGGTGGAATATCTGGGTCATATTGTATCTCACGAGGGTGTTAAGGTAGACCCTAACAAAATTAAAGCCATTAAGGAATGGAAAGTCCCCACAACCATAAAGCAGTTGCGAGGATTTCTCGGGTTAACAGAGTATTATCGCAAGTTTGTTAAGAATTATGGGAGAATAGCAGCACCTCTAACAACATTATTGAAGAAAGATGCATTTTCATGGACTCCTCAAGCAACTAAGGCCTTTGAACGTCTTAAAGAGGCAATGTGCCTAGCACCGGTCTTAGCTACACCAGACTTCACAAAAACCTTTATTGTGGAATGTGATACCTCAGGAAATGGAATTGGTGCAGTTTTAATGCAGGAAGGAAGACCCATTGCTTTTGAAAGTCATCCAATCAAAGGAAAGTATTTACAGAAACCTATTTATGAGAATGAAATGTTAGCAATACTACATGCACTAAAGAAATGGCGAACTTACCTAATGGGAAGACACTTCAAGGTAAAAACTGATCATGATAGTCTTAAACACTTTTGGAACAAAGACTATCTTCAGAAGAGCAGCAAAAATGGGTCACAAAGATGTTGGGTTATGACTTTGAAATAATCTACAAAAAAGGGAAGTTAAATGTTGTTGCAGATGCACTCTCAAGAAAGAATGAAGAGGTGGAAGCATTGCTTTGTGCCATTTCTATTATCCAACCAGATTGGATAACCAAAGAAAGAGATGAATGGAAGAAGGACGAAGAAGTGTGGACACTCATTCAAAAGTTGCAGCAAGATCCTAGTAAATATGATACATTTAGTTGGAAAAATGATTCCTTATGGTACAAAGATCGCTTATATCTTTGTAAGAATTCCCAACTAAAACAAAAGATTCTTCTGGAATTGCACACTTCTCCTTTAGGAGGACACTCAGGATTTTCAAAAACTTACCACAGGGTGAAGAAAGAATTTTTTTGGGATGGCCTTAAATCTGATATTCGAAAGTTTGTGGCGGAATGTTTGGTTTGCCAGCAGAATAAAGTGGAAACAATTAAGACCCCAGGACTTCTACAACCTTTATCCATTCCAAGTCAACGCTGGGAGGAGATTTCAATGGATTTTATCACAGGTTTACCTAAGTCCGAAGGAAAGAGTGTCATCATGGTGGTAGTTGATAGACTTACCAAGTATGCACACTTTTGTGCATTATCTCATCCATTTAAAGCAAGTACAGTTGCTACTACATTTATGGACACAATTCAAAAGCTAAATGGGAACCCAAGGGTTATTGTGAGCAACAGAGATCCCATTTTTCTGGAAATTTTTGGACGGAGTTATTTTCTTGTTTGGGTACTCAATTAGCTCATAGCTCATCTTATCATCCACAATCCAATGGTCAAACTGAGATAGTAAATAAATTTTTGGAAGGATATCTTCGTTTTTTTGTATCTGATAAACAAACACAATGGATCAAGTGGTTACCTCTCGCTGAATGGTGGTATAACACTTCCTTCCATACTGCAGCAAAAATGGCCCCATTTATGGGACTTTATGGATATCATCCACCATCAATTACATCATATTTAAGAGAAAATTCGAAGGTTCAAGCAGTGGAATATCACATCAAGCATCAACAAGAAGTTCTCCAACTCTTAAAGGATAACCTGAATTTGGCACAAAATCGAATGAAACAATAAGCATATCAACATCACAGCGAGAGAAGTTTTGATGTAGGAGACTGGGTATTTTTATGGCTACAACCATACAAACAAATGTCCCTCAAGCAAGCTAAGAAGGATAATAAATTATCGCCAAAGTACTATGGTCCTTACAAGGTGTTGCAAAAGATCGGTACTATGGCATACAAATTGGAGCTTCCTGCTTCTTCGCGAGTACATCCAGTTTTCCATGTTTCATGCTTAAAGAAGGTTATAGGTGAAAATCTTCCAGTTCAAACAATATTGCCAGAACTTGATGAGGAAGGACAAATCATATTGGAACCAGAAGCGGTCATGGAAACAAGAACTCGACAACTACGGAATCGATCAATTTCAGAGTATCTCATCAAGTGGAAGAACTTACCCACTGAAGATTCTACATGGGAGGATGAGAATTTTATACAGAAGCACCCAGAGCTACTCAAGCGTTGAGGACAACACTTTTTGAAGGAGAGGGGCATGTTAGGTCCCTATATCACTAGTATAGTCCCTTATTGTTGTTAGTGTAACCCCCTTATTGTTATTATTGTACCCTTGTAACCCCCATATTGTTATTATCGTGCCCTTAAATTATTATTGTTAGGTCGGCTAGGATTACATTGTGGCCCCACTAGGATTACATTGTGGCCCCATGGACTCCTATATATAGAAAGGAGGTTTTTTAATTTGTATCATCCAAGAATTTTTCATTCATGTAATGTATTGGAGGTTGCTCCCTCGAAGTGGCTTATTTATAAGGCGTTGATATCTATTTTATTTTATTTTTGGAGCTGGTTTCCTGACAACAACACACATCGCAATGTATAGCATTTATTTATAAGCTTCAGGGGTAACTTTTAAGCTTTTGAAATGTAGGGAAGAGGGACCCACTAGCGATGCGGTGGAGTTTTTATGAATCGACAGAAGGTTTAAAACATTAAGTATTATGGAATTTATATGGTATTCACATGTATTGCAATGAATTATGAAGTGGGAGCGGAGCTACGGAGGTTAGGCCGGCTAATTTCATCACAAAAATAAATGGATAGACTTGCAGGCATGCACAATGGTAAGTCAAATGTGATGCGATATCGCAATCACAAATCGACGATCACAACATTTAGAGTTTAGTTTCCAATGTGAAACACGTAAACTCTACGAAATGTGATGAGGGGCACAAATTCAATCGTGATCGGGAAATGGGAAGCGGAGCAAGGGAAAAGCGATGAAAAGGTAAAGTTTTATGTTTTTCAAAGGGAAACGAAATAGAAAAGAAAGCATGGTAGGGACTGGGTCCCACTTCACATTGCTTCGGCGATTTATAATTTTGGCATTGGATTGTTGTAACAAAAAATTTTGTGATGGCGATATGCGATGAGACACAAGGGGTCCCACCACTGGTTTAAGTGGCTATATGATATGTGATATATATAACGGTAAGGTTTACAGTTCATATGATACGACTGTTCGATGGGTGGTGGAGCTTGCAACATTTAATACTTTTGGCCTTTTATATAAGTGGGTCTATAAAATAATAAGCCTCGAAAGGTTATATATGTTGGTTTTTGGGGGGTTTGAATGGGATTCAGAGCATGGGATATGGAGGAAATGAGGGGGGAAAAGAGGGTGAATGGAATGAGGGTAGAAATGAAGTTTGATCTCCATCACAACTTGTTAGCAACACTTACTTCCTTCTAATGGACAAAGAGGTAGAATGATTCCTTTGTAGCTCTTGATAGTCAGGATTTCCCTTTCATTCTATGAATTTAAATGATAGCCATATAATGTTATTCTCAGTAATGACAAATGTAATCAACAATCAATCACCTTGTGATACTGTTAAATACAGGAGTCTAACATATTACAATTTAGCAGAAAATGGACAAGTGTGGTCATGTAAGGCCTAATCAGACACCTCTGACAACAGCACCGCCTCTGGAATTAATTTTGGGCAACTCTTCGTAGATCCAAATGCTTCGGTGGCTGCTCAGAAGATCAAACATTAAGCTTTGGAGGTGGCTGTGATGGTTTTGAAGAGGCAAAAAATGGAGGATCTAACATGTGGCTTTGTTTCGTAGAAAACAGGTGTATGGTAATCAAAACTGTGCAGTGATGGCCACTTGTCATTATTGTAGGTGATTATTCTGATGTGTTCTGTGTGAACTCCTTTTGCTTGACTCGACCCCTTTTGCTTGCCCGCCTGGTCGGGGCTTGTCTCCTCCATGAATGCCTTTTGCCTGTTATAACACAACCATAATGTAATAATGCCATTCCTGACTCGACCTCGGTGGATTTTTTCTACCCGAGCCTTTCGCCATGTTTTAACCCTTTTTCTAAGAAAAAAAACGAAAAAAATCAACATACTGGACGTAAAAACCTTTAAATTTTACTCGTGAACTTTATTGCATCTGTGGTAGCATCACATTTCACATATTTTAGAGTTTAAATTAATAGAAACAATTTCGGTGATGCGATGCGCAGTACAGAGTCGACGTGGCAGGTCAGGTGGGACTGGACCGTAGCCCGCAGATCGCAAGTTTTAACATTTAGCAGCGAAGGTAAACTCTGAGGGATGAAAAGTGCGAAGTGCGGGGAGGGCAGAGTGACGTGGAGGAAGGTGGGACCCGACCACAGATCACAAGTTTTAACATTTAGCAATGATGGTAAACTCTAATGGATGTGAAGTGCAAAGTGCGCCGATTGAAGGATGATGTGGCAAGATGGGGCCGATAACGTCGAAAAGTTATAAAGTGGCGAATGTTTCAGTGGTAAGGTACATTTATGATGTTTTATATGATATGTCAATGTATTTCAACGTATTTCAAATGGCTACGAAGTGGGGGGTGGAGTTGTTGTGGTGGGGCCCGACCACATCGCAAGTTAAAATAAATACCTTGCAGGCGTTTTAACGGTAAGTGGTAATATTTGTGATGTGCGATCAATGGCCGGGGGGGGGGGGGGGAGGGTGACGTATCAAGGGGACTGGCCCACTTTAATCGCAATCAGGGAGATGGGAAACATAGTTAAATCAATGGTCATTAGGGGAATTTTGATGTCTAAAATGGGCCTCCTAAGAAAAATGTACAACAAAAATAAACTTTGTAAGAACCAATAGGATTTAAGATGATGATTTCAAACATGGGGGATGATTGGCCCTTTTTTCAGTAAAAGGGTAAAAAGATTAAAAAATAAAAAATAATAAAACTACTTTTTGAACTCGTAGTTTCAACTTATCTCCAAATTTTTTACTCAAATTTCAAGTGGGAGTACTCGTTGGATGAAAAATTTAATTCCTCATCCAAGGATTACCCATTTTACATACTTTCAATGCACCATGCTACACGAAAAATGAGAAATACATAAAAAACAACGTGATTACAATCGTGTTTTTCATGTATTTCTCATTTTTCGTGTAGCAGGACCCATCGAAAGTTTGCAACATGGGTACTCCTTGGATGAGGAATTAAATTTTTCATCCAATGAGTACTCCAACTCAAAATTTGAGTAAAAAATTTGGGAGATAAGTTGAAAATATGAGTTGAAAAAGGAGTTTTTTCAATTTTCCCCTCTAAAATTTGATAATGTCATCAAATATTATTCTATTATTTCTACTATTATTTTATAATTTCCTTAGGAGGCCCATTTTAGACCTCAAAATTCCCCTAATGACATCGGTGAAAGAAAAGGTAAAGTAGAAATATAAAGCGGAAAAGGCAGAAAATGTAAGGTCTAATGTTTTTAAAGGAAAATGAGAAGAAAAAGGATTGCAATGCGGGTGAATGGGTCCCACTCCATCGCATATCACCTTTGGAACGTTATATCAAAAAATTAAAAACCCAAGGTTGGTTTTTGGAGGGGTCCTAAGGCGATAAGCGGTAATAGAGAAGGGGGTGCGAAATTGCGGAGGGGCGACACGTAGTGGGGATGGTGGTAAGGAATACCACTCATTTCGGACCCCCCCCCATGGTTAAAGTTCGGACGCTACAGGAAATGCGAAATGAAACAAGGACTGTCAGATGATGAGGGGGTGAGTGGAGATGGAGGAAAGGTGGAGGGTGATGAAGTGACAAATTTCATTTCTTTGTTATTTGTAGGAGACTCGTTCATGACTTGACCAGCTTAGGGTGCATGACTCGACCCAAACACGTTCAAGGCTCTGCCTTTGCTTGTTTTGTTTGCCTTGACTGCTTTCTTTGCTGCCTTTGTCTTTGCTAATGGTCTAATACTACTCCTTGCTTCTCTACTACTTTCTTTGGAAAGGATTTTGAATATTGACATCCATGTAAAGTATGCAAAATTTTCAAAGGGAAAATAATCATTCACCTTGTGATACTGTAAATTATAGGGTTCTAACACCCAGAGAGCTGTGGACCTCTATTAGAGTGGTTGGGGTTGGCTAATCCCAAATCATGTGGATCTTGGCTAGATCCACATGCACCCCCTGCTCATCAATAACGTATCCCAGATACTGAACCTGAGTCATGCCAAAATTGAACTTCTCCAAATTAGCACACAAATTGTGTTGCCACAATGTTTGGAGGACAAGTCAAATGTGGTGGAGGTGCTCTTCCCAAGTCTAGCGGAAGATCAAGATGTCATCCAAGCACACCACCACAAATGAGTTGTTGAATGGCCGTAAGATGTCATCCATCAACCAAATGAAGGTTGTGGGAGAATTCACCAACCTGAAAGGCATGACCAGCAATTCGAAGAGTCCTAGGCCTTGGCTTTGAAGGTAGTCTTCCACACATATGAGGGTTCGATTGGTACCTGGTGATACCCAGAATTCAAGTCAATCTTGTTGAAATATTTAGCCCCCCTAAGCTGTTCCATGAGGTCATCGATCCGTGGGATTAGATACCTATTCCAGATTGTGATCTTGTTCAACGTCCAATAGTCAATACGTAGTCTCTAGGTGTCATCCTTCTTCTGTACCAACTTGATCGGGCTCCCACAGGGTGAGGAGCTTGGCTTTATGTGCCCTTTATATAATAGTTCTTGGATCTGCCTCTTGTTTTTATCATTCTCTAGAACAGAGTGTCGATAGATTGGCCCATTAGGCAGCGACGCACCTGGGGTTAGATCAATGGAGTGATTGACTTGACAATGTAGAGGAACCCTTGTGGGTGAGGAGAAAATTTCCTGGTGTTCCTCCACAACTTTGTCCATCTGTTGCTGCCGTGCATAGGTGCCTTGTATGGAGGTTATGGCCACAATATTATTCTTGCCCTATGGGTGAATCTCAGTGAAATTTTTTTTCTTGGTTTGGGTAGTAATCTTACTGCATTTTTTTGCAGTAATAAAAGATATGGTGGAAGGCGGTACTACCTTCGGTATTCTGTACAACTTATTTCCCAAAGTAATAAGTACAAAACGAGGCCTAGACTCATACAAAAAATGTTGCTTCCATAAGTATGGTTACCCTAATAATACATTAGAAACTTCAACAAGAGCAATATCACACATTACCTCATCCGTGAAGGGCTTGATGCTATAGGGAAGGCGACACTACTAGCTGACGCGGAGATCTATTCCTTGGTGAAACCACTCAATGGTATACCGTCACGGTTGTGCTGTGGTTAGTAGGCAAAACCGCTTCACGACCTCTGTTGAAATGAGGTTCTTATGGCTTCTACTATCAATAATGATTTGCATTGGAGAACCCTTCACCCACATCTAGGAATGGAATAGGCACTCCCCCTCCTCTGAATCTTCGGGTTCCTCCTTCTAGATCTTGGCAGTGGCAACGGTGGAACTGGGTTCCGCATCAATTATTTGCTTCCATTTTTCATCCCCCTTGTTCGATTGTGACTTAGAATCAGAACATGCATTTGATTCAGATGCCTTCAGCTCTGTGGCCAGCGATTGTTGGGCCTGACACTCACTTGTGTTGTGAGTGGAGCTTTTATGAAATTCACACCACTTCCCCATGTCCTTCTTTGGCTTTGTGGTGTTGTTATTCGCTTGTTTCTTTTTTGAGTTGTACTGAGTCAACCACTTTGGCTTTTCCCCTTGTTCTGTGGTTTGGGGGCGCCTTTCCCTGGCTTTGGATTCGCAGATCCAAAGTCCCTCTTCTTCTGCTTAAATTTCTACTCAATCTTAGTGGCATATTGATTTGTTGTGCCAAGTGATATAATGTCAAGGAAATCCATTTCGTCCTGATTGTATCTGTTCAAAAAACCGTAGTACTTGAGCACCAAGTGTTTCTCCTAATATTTAATACCCAAATTTATGTGTAGGGTATGGAACAAATCCATCAGCTCATGCACATATTGATCCCTTTGCTGCCTCAAATTCGTTCATTGGATGTACTTGTACTCATAGCTCCCCACAGGGTAATATTATTCCTTGATGCCATCTCAAAACGAATTCCAAGTGGGTGTAGCTGAAAAAAGTGAGGGTTATTCTTCATCCCTCTGTTCACAGTAGGTATCCCACCAATATTTGACATGGGGGCGGCTTTGAGAAGCGCAAAGGAAATATTTTCTTGATCAGAGAAATCATTGACCAAAAAATACCCTTCCAGCAAATTTCGCTATCTATCTGTGGTGTCCGCATCTATTTGTCCCTTCAAAATGGGAATGTCAAAGTTTACTTATACCTTAAAAGGAGTAGCACCTCCAAAGTGGCTGCTAGATGAAGATGCGCTGTGGGTGGGTAGTCGTTGGAGGATCTGGGTAAAGTTATCCATCGTCACGTTCCTTTGTTTCTTGAGGGCCTCCTCGAGCAATATTTTGATAGGATCTCCTGCTCCCTCATATTTCTTTTCTTCCGCCATGGGAAGCCGTCGAGGTTTGCAAGGATGATCTTGAAAAGGTTCAACCAGATCGAGACCTAACTCCTTATACCCCAGCCTCATTGGGGACATGCAAAGAAATATCAAGAAAGAGAAAACCACTTTGATACCACTGATTCAGATTTATGTAGGTGTTATCACTCCGTCAGATCTCTAAGGCTGAAGAATAAATCCCAATAGAGGTAACCACATACCAATATTTTGGCTTGGTAGCTAGCCCTACCAAATCAGAGAGGGCTCTCTCCACAAGGTTATATCCAAGAGGGTTGGATAATTTATGGTTTTAGGCTAGGTATGAGTTCAGGGGTTTTGATTTGATTTGATTGGGTTGCTGGATGAGGATGTTAGGTTAAAGAGGTTAGGTCAGGGAAAATAAGATTAGGGTTACATTCCATTCAATGGGGAAAGGTAGGTAGGAAGGCTATCACATTAGGGTTCTTGAGATGGAATGATTTCAGACAGGTGAGGAGCTAGGAAGAGCATGAAAGATAAATTATTCCTAAACTGAAAGAAAGATGAACAGACTATGAAAACTTTTCCAAAACAGAGCATGTGAGATGAATTCTGTTTCTCTAACTTGAAAGTGATCATACAATAGACTTGAAATGGGAAATGGACAAACAATACATTAATACAAATGAAACAAGAGAAGAAACAATGCTAGACAACCATACCACATGTATCCCAAAGAAATCACTGCAACACTTTTATTAAGCTCCTGCCAAAATGATTACAATAGTGTCTCTGATCAATGCCTTAACATACAACAATATCCAACCTATGAAATGACTGAAAATTACATGATATAGGCCTTAAACAAACTCCTCTCAGCCTCAAGGGTCGAATCCATGAGAGAAGGAGCAGTTCCACCAAAAGCTGAGCTGAATACCTAGAGTGTAGGGTGGTCAAACTAACTTATTCCTCACTTTTTGCAAATTGATTCATTACACCTCATCATGAGTTTTCATCTTATGTATTTACCCTAGGTAACAGTAAAAACATGATAATTACATTTAATTCCATCAATTACATAAGAGAAAACTTTATTTCCCAAGATGAAAACCAAATTTTCATAAAAGAATAGAGAAAAATCAGAAAAATTTAGGTGCGCCCTCCCAATGCCAGGTGCGCCCTATGACTTGCAACCGTGTTTTGGATGGGTTCCCGATGTCAAAATTAAGCTCAGGATAACACATTGAAAATATTATCCTGTCTACTTTCCATATCTATGCTTGGTTTGCAGAATGGAATTGATTTGATCCCTCAAAAATTCATTCTCCCAAGACTGCTCAATGCACAGCGCCAAGGTGAAAAATGAGGTAGAACTGTGGTTTTTAGGGTGTTTTTTCACCTTTTCACCTGCAGTTGTCCAAAAAAAGCTTAGAAAAGTTGTTTTCTTGCATGTATTCATCATTATGAATCTAATGGTGGTATTATTTTGGCCAAAAGATGCCTCAAACAAAAGCGCAATGCCCTAGCCACAAAAATGTCTTGAAATGCACACAATTTTCAAAATTTGCAAAACGGTCCCAAAACCTGTTAAATTTTTTTGAATGATGATGAAGGCTATGCATGGAGTGAGGCTTTAGCAAAGATATCAAGCCTTTTTTTCTCTTCTTGCATGGTCAAGGCTTCAATTTTTGCATTGGCTTGTTTAAGTTTTGACTTTGCAATTTTGTTGTTCTTGGCATAGTGCTTGGCCCTCTTTCTCACTATATCATTATCATTGTTTTCCTTCTCCAGAAGATTCTCTAGGTTATGGTTAGCCCTGTCAAACCATTTCTCCCGGTTCTCATTTATTACCACTGCAAATTGTTCATTCAAAATGAGTTGATTAGAAAGCTCATCCTCCTTTTTCTTCTCTAGTTATGGAGCTCTTTTCAGCCCTCTAGTCCTATGCCTTCTCCTTGGAACTTGTTCTTCTACCTTATTGGTTTCACCATATGTTTCTTATGTCTCTTCAAGCAAGTCTTTAGCTTTTTCTGCCTCTCTGACGCAGCCATATGGCTGCAAATACCCAAATGTGCAGACCTAAGACTTAGTCTGCCCAAAACCTGAGGATAGGTTCATGTATCTCTAAGAACCTTTAGAAACTCACTTTAATCTTAAAAAAATTCATTTACGTGGAAGTTTATATTATAAGTGGTTCTATCGGCTTTGACTCTAAACTCAATTATCCATACAACAACACTTTTATCTTTGTAATATTCTGCTTACCTTTCTATTTTCTATTCATCCGTGACCACAACACATCACCTAATGAACATCTCAACACGTGGTTTTAACTATTCCTCTGTGGCATCATCGATCCCATATCACATCGTGAATTTTAAACCATATCGCATTACCAAAACTTAGTGCAATATCGCTAATTTACCGATTTCGCAAATCGACAAACATAACATACTTCGACACTTCGCACATTTACCTCATCGGCACTTTGCAAATTTATCTCATCACATTGTATCACCAAACCGCATCGAAAATCCTTCATCCTTTAACCGGATGTGATATGCGATGAAATTGCATCGCAAACCCCACTTCTTTTCGTATCGTAACTTACAAAAATTAACTTGCGATAACTTAACCTATAAATATAAAAATCACCGATAGTGAGGTGCACTAAAATATTATTCCAGATGCGATGTAATCTATTCTGCCCATCTCTTTCTTCATTCTGTGACTTGATCATGACTGTTCAACTTCCACCTTATTTCTGAGATGTGATCTTGACCGTCCATTGCTCTCGCTTCATATTTGCGATACGATCTCAACCATCAATATGTGATTCGATGGTCCTTATGCTTTCTTCTGTGTAATTTCACTTTACTTTCTTGTGCATATTCCTTTGGTTTCTTCTGCTTGATCCCTACAGTGCCTTGATATATAGTTGAGGTTTAGTCTTTTTTGTTCTTCCACGGTGTTAATCCCTCCTAAGATTTGTTATGCAGAATGGCCCTGACTACTGCAACAGCCTTTGCATCCTGTTTTCACTCTGATCTGCCTCTGACTCACCTGCAATAATTACGTTATATGAAACACACACAAATTTATAATTCATTAACTCTCTACACTCCACATAAACTTGGAATTTAGTTTTATATTCACAAACAAATATTTACATAATAATGAATCTCCTCTCGGCCTAATTTTCTATTTCATTGGCCTCTCCACTCTACTTCTCTCTCTCTCTCTCTCTCTCTCTCTCTCTCTCTCTCTCTCTATTACCTATCTAAGAATATGGTCTCCTAATGCCTTCAAGTTTTACAAATATATACAAAAGTTTCTGTAACCAATTCTGGCTCAGATCCTCAATCTTCTCAACTAAATCCTAAGAATCCTATAAATCCACAAAATCATCAACTAATTCCTAAGTCTAGGATTCCCAATCCCTATGAAATCTCAACTAGCCTAAATCTCTCATGTTCTCCTACATTTGAGAACATTTACAAATATGCCTTACAATATTTAATTAAATCCTATTCTAAATGTCTCACATAAAATATCTCAAAACATTGAAAATTACATTAATTAAATACTTAGGAAACCAACTGCCTTGAAAAACACAAGACCCCCTAGATTCTACTAAATATACAAAATTTGGAACCATGATGCTCTTGCATCACTCTCTTTGAGCTTTGATGAATTTCACTTCATTAATGAAACGTTTAGTCTTTAGCTGCTGGTACTCACTTTTCCAATTGTTGCTGCACTCTGTCCATTCATCTTCAAACTGTTGTTTGTTACCTTCACTTTTCCTTACTCTCCAATCAAATCCATAGTGGAATTATTTCTTCATTTTGTTGTAACTCTTCTTTGGTATTTTCATTAACTCCCATAGTTCATCTATGGTTTCTTGCAATTCAATATTCTATTGTAATCCAATCTTATTTCCATTTATCTTCCAATTCATTCTACTACACTCTGTCCCAGATATTGCTGCCACCCATGCTTCCTTTATGATTTTGTAAGCATCTCCTTTTGCAATATCCAATTCCTGATCACTGTCTACAATCCATTTCTTTTGCTCAAATGCTTCCAGAAAGTATTTCAACCATTTATTCCCTACTTCATGATTGTCATTCATGACAATTTCTTTGTCCTCCTTCTTCAACAGTTCATCCTGAGTAGATATCCTCTGCTTTTACAACTTTCTTCTTTGAAGGTCTAACTTTCTATATAACTCAAAAATTTAAATTGGGGTAGAATTTGGAAACTTTACACAGTTTTCCATACCTTCACTTGTTGTTGACAAATCATCAGATGGCTCTTCTCCCTCTGCTAAATCTACACACATGTATAAATCATCATGCTTAAAAATTTCAATCTCATTAGGCAAAATAAATACCTTTTTTTCATCATGCTTTTTAATTACATCTTCAGTGTATAATTCTTCTTTCTTTTGAACAATCTTCAATAATTGTTCCTTTTCTGTTTTCATTGCAACCGATTCTTGTGGGTAACTTTCACATTTATTACCCTTAGGGTAAATTTCACATTTATTACCCTTATGAACCACTACTGTTCTATCTCCTTTTGCTTCAAAAATTCCACTTTGTTCTTCTTTTATGTGTTCAAAAAGCATATTTTTGTTTGCTCTAACATTATTCAATAACTGTCTTTCCCTTTTTATTGAGTAACCTGCAAACACAAAAAATTATTAGTATTAAAACCATGAAGCTTTTCAACCTTAGTTGATATTCCAATCATCCACTCTTCATCAGAACTATCATCATAGTTCACAAATTCTTTGCTATATTTTCCTTCAATTTCTTCATCACTTTTGGATATCAATGGGCCATGTTCTGGTTCACATACCAAAACTTTCTCTGCATACTCATTTACTCTGAGTAACTCTTCCTTCAATTGAGAATTCACTCTATGCTCCCACTTTACCTGCAACCTATGCCATTTAACTTTCCTTTTCATAGCCCAACCATACCTCTGGTCTTCCTTATTCATCTGTAACATATCCATCAATAACTCAAGATGGAAACTTATCTCAGCTTTCTCTCTATCAATCTCTTCTTGACTCATCTTCTTTATGTCATTTACCTTGGCATATTTCTCCACTCTTCTTCTACTGTAGCTTCTCTCTGAACTTCTGCAATGACTTTCAGTAGTCATTTTTCTATCTCTTGTGAACTGAATTTGTTCACTTGTGAATTGCGCTAGGCCTCTCCTTCTCAAGAAGTATCTATACCTGCTGCAAGTACCTCACTAAGCCTTCTTTCCTTTGAGCTCGGTCTTTTGGTGACATTGGTTCTCTACCTTTGGAACCTGTATTGAGTAACTCCTTTACTAATTGGATTATGAAATTTCACTTTCTTCTGAGCTCTTGTCCTCTCTATCCAACCTTCAGCTGGAACATTTAGGTTCTTTTCCACTTTTCTTCAGAGTATCCACTTTACTCTGCCTTCAAGAGTGAAATTGATTCTTTTTATTACAACTCCTTTTGTTGTTTTTTTGTTGAGATCTTCCCTCTTTGTCTACAACCTGAAATATGCAAACATAATCTCAAACTAGAGTTAAAATAAAAACATACCATATCACCTTCAATATCTCTACATGATCTTGTTCCGCCATTCATCTGCACTTTGAATGGACTATTCCCTGTTCCTTTGCCTCTGCAAATTCTCTTCAAGAGTATCAATTACTCCCCATATTCTGCCACACTTTATCTCTGTGTGTCTGCTGCCTGTCATATTTAAAATCTGACCCTTCTTCCTGAAATCAAAATTGTATTATGCACATACAACTTCAAGAACATAAATCTCCTCTAAATTTCTCCCAAAAGAGCTTTTATTGCTATGATACCAAAAATGACACATCCATATGGCCGCAAATACCCAAATGTGCATACCTAAGACTTAGTTTGCCCAAAACCTGAGCATAGGTTCATGTATCTCTAAGAACCTTTAGAAACTCACTTTAATCTTAAAAAAAATCATTTATGCGGAAGCTTACATTATAAGTGGTTCTATTGGCTGTGACTCTAAACTCAATTAACCATACAACAACGCTTTTACCTTTATAATAGTCCTCTTACCTTTCTATTTTCTGTTCATTCGTGACCACAACACGTCACCCAATGAACCTCTCAACACGTGGTTTTTACTATTCCTCCGTGGCATCACCGATCCCATATCGCATCGCAAATTTTAAACCATATCACATTCCCAAAACTTAGCATAATATCGCTAATCTACCTATTTCGCACATTGGAAAACATAACATACTTCGGCACTTCACACATTTACCTCATCGACACTTTGCACATTTACCTCATTGCATCGTAGCGCCGAACCACATCACAAATCCTTCATCCTTTAACCGGATGCGATATGCGATGGCATTGCATTGCTAACCCCACTTATTTTCGCGTCACAAATTACAACAAATAACTTGCAATAAATTAACCTATAAATATAAAAATCACCAATAGTGATGTGCACTAAAATCTTATGGCTAGATGCGATGTAATCTGGTTCGCCCATCTCTTGCTTCATTTTGTGACATGATGATGACCATTCAACTTCCACCTCATTTCTGCTATGTGATCTTGACCATCCACCGCTCTCGCTTCATATCAGTGATACAATCTCAACCATCCATCTCGATCTTTGTCTGACACATCCCATGAATTCCCAATTCACATCCATCGTTAATCAATATGTGATCTTACGGTCCCTGTGCTTTCTTCTGTGTAATTTCACTTGAATTTCTTATGAATATTCCTTTGGTTTCTTCCACTCGATCCTTGATATGTCTTGATATACAGTCGGGGTTTGGTCTTTCTTGTTCTTCCACGGTGTTAATCCCTCCTGAGCTTTGTTATGTAGAATGGTCCTGACTATTGAAACCGCCTTTACATGCTGTTTTCACTCTGGTCTGCCTTCGACTCACCCACGATACTTACGTTATATGAAACACAAAAATTTTTATAATTCATTAACACTCTACACTCCACATAAACTCGGAATTGAGTTTTCTATTCACACAAAAATATTTACATAATAATGAATATCCTCTCGGTCTGATTTTCTATTTCATTAGCCTCTCCACACTACTTCTCTCTCTCTCCCTCTCTCTCTCTATTACCTATCTAAGAATATGGTCTCCTAATGCCTTCGAGGCTTACAAATATATACAAAAGGTTTTGCAACCAATTCTAGTTCAGATCCTCAATCTTCTCAACTAAATCCTAAGAATCCTCTAAATCCACAAATCATCAACTAATTCCTAAGTCTAGGATTCACAATCCATATGAAATCTCAAATAGCCTAAATCTCTTATGTTCTCCTACATTCGATAACATTTAAAAATATGCCTCACAATATTTTATTAAATCCTATTCTAAATTTCTCACATAAAATCACTCAAAACATTGAAAATTACATTAATTAAATACTTAGGAAACCAACTCCCTTGAAAAACACAAGACCCCCTAGATTCCACTAAATATACAAAATTTGGAACCATGATGCTCCTGCATCACTCTCTTTGAGCTTTGATGAAATTCACTTCATTAATGAAATTTTTGGTCTTTAGCTACTGGTTCTCCTGCTCAAGAAAGGTAATGATAAATTTAGATCTCTCAATATTAGTTTGTAGCTCCTTAATCTTGGCTTCTTTCTCCTTGATGACTGTGCTAGTGAGCTCAGAATCATCTCGCTGAATCAAATCAACAAGGTCAAAATCCATGTCTATATCATGAAGATTATCCTTCTCATGCTTGATCTCTTCTTGAATATCTACCTCTGTCACCTTTTGTTTTCCTTTGTCTACCTGCTTTGCTGATGAATAAGGAAAGGCCTCTCTCGCAATCTATGGGGAAAACACTTGCCTATGAACTCTCTGGTATGTTTTTGCTAATATGATCAAATCAACCCTCTTAGGCTTGCTAATATTAACTCTTCTTGGTGACCATATGTGCACATGAAATGGTGGTGGTTGTGGTGAAATGGGTGGATTAGTTTGAGCTGATGATGAAGTAGGTACTGTGGGATGAGATGGAGGAATGGATGTGGAAGGATGGGATGGTGGAGGCACAACTTGAGCATGTTGAACTGGTGGAGAAGTAAAGATGTAATTTGCTATGAAAGTACTCCATGATATGTTCAGTTGATCAAGGTGATGGAGGAATTTGATCTTGATGAGGGAGTAGTGAAAAAGACTTTTCATCTGGTGGTCATAATCTCTCTTTTGAACCAGGTAAGAAATTTTTGTCGAAGATTGCAACAAGAAAAAGTGAAGGAGGCATCCTGAAACATCATTCCTGATCCTAGTTGCAAAGTGATCACCTAAACTAGGTAGGGCCCACACAGGTGATTTTTGGCGCAAAGTCTATTTTTAGACTATTTCTATTTTTAAACATGTCGATCATATTTCAGAAGTTGCAGGATGCTATTTGTGGATGGTTGATCAAGTTGGAAAAATAGATGAAATTCTATTTTTAGAATATTGGGCGAAGTCTATTTATAGATCCTCAATCTAAAAATAGATGCATGTCGATTATTATTAGCTCTTAATAATAATCAGACTCTAAACAACAACTTATTCTCTTGGAGCACTTCAGTTAAGTGCACAGATGTGGCACAAGAGCTGACAAAAGGAATTACGCTATTCCTGAGGGTTAAGTGGAGCTATTGCATGGAGGACTTCAGTTAGAACTCATGTGACAGAGTTTGGTGGAGTTGTAGAAGAAGTTGGTGGAGTTGTGTTCAGTTTAACTCAGTTAGACACAGTTGAGCTAGTTGTATCTAGTCTAACTGATTGATACACTAGTGAGAGTGGTGTGAATTAATTAATAATTAACTCACTAAATAATAACTCATTAATCAACTAAAGAATACATCAGTTAACTATAGTGCATGGACAGTTTCAGTGGAGACCAATGGAGAGGTAGGTGAAAGAGCAAGTGTGACTATCAGTTGTGACTATAGTGTTGCATTGTTTGCACCACAAATTTAGTGGAGATGCCTTTAAGGATTGCGTGAGAAAGGCTTGAGAAATTTGAACTCATCCATAGCCATTCTTCAGCAGTGATTTCACAGTAGAGGCAGGCTAAAGGCTGGCAAAGATCGGTGCATGAATTTGCAAGATCGGGCCTGATTAGTGTGTAGCGATAGGATTGTATTGAGAGCTTGTGATAAGATTTGTATGAGGATTGTTACATGATATCTATTACATATATTATATACAGATAGTTGGGGTTTTTAGCTTCAGGCTTTCCCGTGAAAACAACTGTGTTAATGTGTGTGAATTTTTGTGGTTTCATGTGTGCATTGCAATTGTGTTTATTTCCGCATGTGATGATCAATGGTGGAATAGATTCTGTATTTTGCATGAAGTTAAAATAGTGTGTGATCAGGAGAATCTTGGACATATGCGTGCGTAGTGCATATAATTTATACATGGTATCAGAGCAGTTGATCATTGGAGCAGATTGAAATTATTGAAGCAGTTGAGTTTTGTGCTGGTGGAATTTGAATTTGTTGCAGTGTTTTCTTGGTGTCGAAGTTGAGCATTCATTGAAATGTATTTCAATGGATTGCGATTGGAGTATGCCCTTGAGGGCAGATCGAATTATATTGCATGGAAGGACATGATGGAGGTGGTGCTGGAGGATAATGGGTTGAAGGAGTTCATAGATGCCGATATTCCTAAACTGGGTTCTAGTAATGCAGCCACACTTGATGCATGGAAAAAGAAGGTGGCAAGGTGTCGAAGGATTCTGTTGGAAGGTGTGAAGAATCACATTGTGTCTAGCCTTCATGGTAAAGGCACTCCATTATTGATGTGGAAGGCTTTGACAGAATTTTTCCAAAGCAGAAGTGACCAGAGGAAGTTGGCGCTTAAAGACAAGCTTAGGAAAATAAAAATGGAGAAGAATGACACTATTCCGGTATACTTGACAAAGTTTTTCCACTGTAGGGATGAGCTTGGGAGTGTAGGAGTTAGTGTGGATGAATAATAATTGGTGAGCTTGGCTCTCCTTGGGCTTCCGAAGAGTTGGCATAGCTACGAGGACTCTGTCAATGGACGGGAGAAACTACCAGGATGGGAGCGACTTTGGTCAGATCTTGTGCAGAAGGAGATAAGGCGGAGTACCAGGGATGGCTCTTCATCAAAGAATGATGATGAAGAGGATTGCACTTTGGCTGCCAAAGCAAGGAAAGGGAAGTGAAAGAAAAATCCTTCTCAATCCGGTGCGGATGGAAAAGAGCGTGACATGTCCAAAGTGAAGTGTTTTCACTGTCACGAGCATGGGCATTTCGCCACGTATTGTCCACAGAAGAAGAAGAACAAGTAGGCTGTTGGAGCTATAGCTGGTGAGGCTCTTTTCTCGAAATTTGAGCTGGACTTCTCATTGATCACATGCATGGTGTCTAGTGCATTGGGATTGGGGTGGTATTTTGATAGTGGTGCTGCCTTTCACATGACGGGAGATGTGAATATTTTCAGTGACTTGGTGGGGAAAGATCTCCAATTGCATGTTGAGTTGGGAAACAATAGAAGATACAATGTGACTGAAATTGGTACCATTACCTTTCAGAGGGAGTCAGGTAAACTCATTATTTTACAAGATGTTGTGCATGTTCTAGGTTTAAAGAAGAATTTAATCTCAGTCGCAATGTTAGAGGATAAAGGGTATTATGTTTTATTTAGTGAAGGAAAAGTTTTCCTTCAGTACAAAGCAATAGGAAAAGTCAATAATTTTGGGATTCGAGCCAAGAATCTCTACAGACTTGAAGTAGATGGGAATTCTACAGAGCTTCATATTGTTGGGAAGTGCAAGAAAGCCATGCAATTGCTGCTTGAGAGGGAGCTGGATTTGCATGCAGGTAAGAGTGAACCTCAGGATGTGGAGCAACCAAAAGATGAGGATAATGGAGTGGGAGCAACCACTCATGCAAAGAAATTTCGTGCCAGATAGGCAGAGGGAGTGCATGCAACTATACCATTAGGTGAGAGGTGGGGCGACATGCATGAGTAATCCCAAGAGGAGATTTCTGGGTAGGATTCATTGAGATGGTGTGGATCTCATGAATTGAACCTGGCTACGAGGTGCCCATAGAGCAGCAGTAGCATGATCATTTGGATTGATGCAGGCAGATCAAAGTGACAGTGTCGGACACTGGAGCGCGGTTCAGAGTTGACAGCAAGTGCAGAGTGCATGGGTGCAGAGTTCAATAGCGCAGTGGTTCCTAAAGACATGCGCAATAGCTAAGCAGAACTCGAAGACTTTGATGATATATACATTAGATTGATTGAGTTTTTTGGAGCCTATTCAGTTTCGGAAGAGTTGCAGAGCAGATGCATGGAGTTGCATGGTGCTTGCAAAGGTTGCAGGGCGAATGCATGGAGTTGCATGTTGCATGCAAAGATAGTCCTTTCTTGTTGAGAGGGAGTGTTGAAGATTGCAACAAGAAACAGTGAAGGAGGAATCCTGAAACATCATTCCTGATCCTAGTTGGAAAGTGATCACCTAAACTAGGTGGGCCCATGTGATTTTGGTGTAAAGTCTATTTTTAGACTATGTCTATTTTTAGAAATGTCGATCATATTCTATAAGTTATGTGATGCTATTTGTGTGACATTTGGCCGAAGTTGAAAAACATATGACCTCTTATTTTTAGGACTTATTACGGAGTTCATTTTTAATGCCAAATTAAAAATAGATATGTCGAATATTATTATCTCTTAACAATATTTGGACTCTAAACAGTGGCTTTATTCTCTGGAGCACTTCAAATTTTTAAGTGCACAAGATGTACGAAGAAATTTACGTAAAAGAATTACGCTATTCCCGAGGGTTATGGGGAGCTATTGCATGGAGACTTCAGTTAGAACTCATGTGACAGAGTTTGGTGGAGTTATTGAGGTAGTTGATGGAGTTGTGTTCAGTTTAACTCAGTTAGACTCAGTTGAGCTAGTTGTATCTAGTCTAACTTATTGATACACTAGTGAGAGTGGTGTGAATTAATTAATAATTAATTCACTAAATATTAACTCATTAATCAACCAAAGAATACATCAGTTAACTACAGTGCATGGACAGTTCAATGGAGACTAGTGGAGAGGTAGGTGAAAGAGCAAGTGTGACTATCAGTTGTGACTATAGTGTTGCATTGTTTGCACCACAAATTTAGTGGAGATGCCTTTAAGGATTGCATGAGCAAGGCTGGAGCAATTCGAACTCATCCAAAGCCATTCTTTAGCAGTGATTGCACAGTAGAGGCAGGCTAAAAGCTGGCAAAGATCGGTGCATGGATTTGCAAGATCAGGCCTGATTAGTATGTAGCAATTGGATTGTACTGAGAGCTTGTGATAAGATTTGTATGAGGATTGTTACATGATCTCTATGACATATATTATATACAGATAGTTGGGGTTTTTAGCTTCAGGCTTTCCCGTGAAAACAACTGTGTTAATGCGTGTGAATTTTTATGGTTTCATGTGTGCATTGCAATTGTGTTTATTTCCACATGTGATGATCAATGGTGGAATAGATTATGTATTGTGAATGAAGTTAAAATAGTGTGTGATCAGGAGAATCTTGGAAATATGCATGCGTAGTGCATATAATTTCTACAATTTTGTCGATGCATGTGAAGAGAAAATAAGATATGTTGAGCATTTTGACCCTTGTGAAGTGCATTAATAACCAGACATGATAGGTGCAGATTCTAGAGAACCTTCCTTCACAAGTAAAGTACTTCATGATGATTTTAATCATGGGGGCATACTTATCCAGGAGGTAAGATAAAGGAAAGACCCACTTTCCTTCATTTTTGTACCTTGGCTTAATGTAGGGCTCATAGTAATGATCCTCGAAGTATTTTTGTTTGTACCATTTTTCACCAACATTCGGAATTCCAGTCGCAGCTGCTATCATGGTTGTATATCTATGAATGTGACACAAACAAGGGTTACTTGGTTGCCATGAAGATTAAAAATGAACCACCTGATCAATATAGGGTGATATTGGACCATTTGTATTTTTTCACAGTAGTCAAAGCATCCTACATGATTGAAACATGTCACAGTCATGGGAGAGGCCATGAGTTCATTAGTGTTTGGAGGTTAAATTCTAATGATCCTCCCTCCTTTGTGTGGCATCCTCTCTTCCCTTTCTTTTTCCTCACTGATTTCTCTATTTTCCTCTTCCATAGTGTCTTGGCTAGAAACCCTAGGGAGATGATGGGAGTGAAATGTAGGTTTAGGGAGTAGGGAATGGGATGCAAAAAATTAGGGAGATGGGGGAAGGGGTTTATGAAATGAGGGAGGTGAAAGGGAGTAGAAATGATAAGGGAATTGTGAATGGGAATTTAATTATAGGTATAGGGATTTTGGGAGCCTAGGGAATTGAATCACCTAGGTATTAGGGTTTTTGGAAAAAGGGTTTTGGGAAATGAAGATAGTGATATAGGGGTAGGGATAGGGTCAATTGCAATGTAGGAAAGGAATTTGAGGTGGTAGGGAATGGAAATTAGGGATTTGATAGTGATACTAGGGTTTTAATCTCAAGAAAACACCAAATATTGCATACAACATTAAAAACCTCACAAATTGATTTGAGGAGAAGAGGAATGGTGTAATTTTGGCTTACTTGCTTGCTGGAGAGCGTGAGAAATGATTTGTTGAAGCTTGAAAGCGATTCCAATCAATTTGGATCTCACTGAGAATTTTTGGGCAGGGGCGCAGTGTCTGCTATAGGTGTGCAACACTTGAAAGCAGTGCACAACGTGAGCTACAGGTGCGCTCTCTTGATGTCTAGGTGTGCAACACCACATAAAAACTCAAATTTTTGCCCTTCAAACTGAAATTTTGTGCTGATGAGGCAGTGACTCAATGCTGCAAGGGAGAAATGAAGTTGAATTTGATGTCTTGAGGGCTTTTTTACTTGGTGCATTGATGATTTGGGCCTTGGGACCCACTTTATTCCTCTATCACTCAATTAATCTTTTGAAACACTGTCCTTTCACTTGACTCTTTCTTTTTGAAAAATTGATCATTTGATATGCTATGAGAACTATAGGATTTGATTTCTTGGTGCTTTGGAATGCCTGGAAAAATATGTTAGCAGCTTGGTAACCTTGTACTTATTACATATAAATGACATAAAATGATAACATGAAAATTAAAAATTACATATTTTTGGAATAAGAATTACAATTCAGGATAAAAATCACAACTTTGAAAGGATAATTACATCTTTGCAAATAATTTCTTTACATGGTAAAGAGATGTTTATTTTGTTCACTCTTTCACTTACTGACCTTATGCAATGGAATGAATCTTTTATTGAGACTTTGGAAACCCTAATGGACTTAATGGGACCTTGAAAAACCCTAAAAGACCTAATGAGATCTTGAAGGACTGAATTTTCAAGATGGCATGATGACCTCATGACTGATACAAATGGTAAAATAAAATTGACTTTATGGATTATGTACAGTCAGAAAATTATGAAAGTATGTCAGCAAGTAACCAAATTTTGAGGAAGAGTGATGTTTTTGGACTAGGACTACCATCAATAACTAATTTTTTGCATGACCTAATGGAATGATAAATTTTTTTTGAGTGGGACCCTTAAAATGATATGAAAAGAGGAGTTTTGGTCACTGATGGCATGATGAAAATACTGACACTAATAGCAGGAACACAATAAAATATAGAAATGAACATAAATGTAGAGATGTAGCAGGAATAACACGACACTTCATTAATATCAAACACTGAAAAATGCTTACAGACATAATGGAAAATAAACTAGCTTGGGCGATGGGAGCTTATCTATGAGAAGAGATGTGAAAGCTACATGCCTTTGAACTGTGTTATAATTAGGCTCAAGGGCCTTTTTATTATTATTGAACAATAATATAAAACCCTAAACAAGCAAAACCCTAACCCGAGGAGATGCAATAACAAGAGTTTATGGGCCTCGTAGGGGTTAGTTGGGAAATTAACTTTCTGGGGTTATTACTTGGTCATATTATCTCCGTTTGGCGTGTATGATACCTCGTTGGAAATATCTCTTCGAGGAATACAACTTATAATGCAATTAATTAGATATCGTCAGAGAAATCATGCTCAAAAAATACCTTTTAGGGCCTCAAAATGGCTTTGGAAGTTGAGGACCAGAAAAATTGCTAAAAATAGTAAATAAGAAAACTGGTGAAAATGACAAGGTGGAATAGGTGGGTGGACACCAATATCCACCTGGATCATTACTCCCCTTAGGAGGAAATGGTACCCATTGCGTGCAGAGCCTCTATTATCCTCTTGTATTCTACAGATTTCACTAGATGACTGTGGATGTTCTACAAGCACCTAAAGATAGCATTATTTGCCTATAAGCTATATTTAGAAGTCTCACTGCCTTCATCATCCTAAAAATGACTATTTTTCACTAAACCTTCCTATCTTTGTGCCTCCTCAAAGGTTCACCCTGCTGCTCTAAAAAGAAACTCCATTTTTTGGGGCCTAATTCCCTCATTCATCACCTTAACTACACCCTCAATTATTCCCCTTTTCCTCTAAAAAAGCCAAAAAAATCCCTTCTCATGCTTCATTTTCTCCTCTAAACCCTTAAGACAAGGTAAAAAACCCCTTTTTCATTGTTTTATTCCTAACTTTTAACCTATCGGAACCATTCAAATTCCCATAAAAAACCTGTTTTTATGTAAAAACCCACCTTTTGTATAAAAGGCTTTAAGCCCCTTCTTTGGTTTAAGCCGTAGCCTCTCTCTATCATATGACCTAGGATTGTGACCATCCACTATCCCCAAATCTCCCCTCATCTTAAGCTCCCAGTCCTATCCACTTCTCAGAGGACCATGCCTCCGCCCTTTCCTTAAGCACCTTCTTCCTTTTTCCCAACACCTTGCTCCACTTATCCCTCGAGTCATCTCAACCATTGATCGTGCCCGATTCGACGATCATCATACCTCCCCACCTTTCAACCCCACATATAACACACCCCCGCTACCTGAAAAAAGCTCTTATGTCACCCCGCTGGCCCACCTTCCACTACTTCCCATCGACCAATCTCCACCTGCCACCTATCTTCCACTACTGCATCCGACCGATCAACTCCTCCTATCGGGTTTAACCTGCATCATTGATCTGACTCACTCAGATCCAATGGCCATTTACCCATATCGCGCGCATTTCGCCATCGGGGTTTAACGCTCCATTTCTACGCGAAATGGGCGGTTTCGCCCAGGACACATGGAGGCCGCTGAATGGTATCGCATGCTCCCACCCCAATACCATTTACTGCCGTTTGGCCGCGCGATAAACCACTTGGTTTTCACTAAAACTTCCTTTCCTCTTTCATGCCATTAATCAAATCTTCCACTCCTCCTCCCTGTTCCACCCATGGAACTCCTCCCATGCATATTCCCTTCTTCTGTACATTGCTCTGATGCCTCATAAACACTTGAAAGTAGTTTAAATCCAAAAATCACAGGTTTTAAATTAATTATTGTTTTTTGTTGTAGGTTTAAATGGTATCCCATGGCCTAAAAGCCATCCCACATTCAATTAAGTGGCAGAAGTCTCTGGATGACGATCCTAGAGATAGAATAACATGAAGAAAAAGGGACCCTGGGTAAATCTAAAGGCTAAATCGATGATTCATGACCATCGATCCAATCAATAAACCCTTCGATACACATAAAAATCCCTGCACATAGACAATCAAAGAAAAATAGTTAGATTAGTGATGAAAGAATGAAGAACATAGGATAAAGGCTTAATCCAAGGATTAAAGAATAAGCAGAATATTAGCCTAAGAGACAATGATTAAGGATAAAGAAAAAGATCTAAAGGACAAAGAATAAAGGTCAAAACAATTATAAAGCAAAAATACAATAAACGAGAATTATGAAGGCCAAATGCAAAATCAAGGCCTGAAACAGAGTTTAAAGCTATAATCAAGACATATCAGTGCAAAGACTGTTTCGAATGCCAAAATCAATGAAACATTTACTTCATCAAAGGGCTAAAAGCCACCTACAACATTTTTTCTTTCCATAAAAAAGCATTAAGCAGTTATTTCTCAGTCAGAGATATTTTGAAGCAGCTCAACAGTTACTACATAACCTTAAAAGTCAAATATTTCAGCCAAATTAACTTAGAAATTAAGACAGAAGTTATTATTTCAGAGTAACTCTTTCAGATATTTTTGCCTTGGGCCTTGCATGGTATCAAAGGTAAAAAATCATTAACTTTGTAATAAATAACATTTATACACCCTAGCATAGTAGCACCTCCTCATTTTGCATATAAATATTGCATATGAGCCTCATTGTAAATGTTGGTTACTTGATGGTTTATGGGCTGATTTCTGCTGCTGAGCTAACTAAGGAATGCTAGACTGAAGTGAAGAAAGCTCTGAGTTGCATATAGCTATTTTACATGGAGTATTGTAACTGGTTTGATCATCAATAATACAAGCATGTTGACTGGATCCTTGAGCTATATCAATGGTGAAGTTTTCCTAATTGTTACTGTTTCTTCTTATGTTTTCCATTATGTTCATATTTCTATTATAAAGAACCAGAAGTTTTAGATTAGGATTTTCTATTTCAGCACCCTATTTCTGTCTGTATTCTTTATATTCATGTTTTCCTCTGCATCGGTTTGATTATAAGATTCTTAATTGCCTTCTAGTCTGTATTTCCTCTGAGTCCAAACCAGTGAGGTTTAAAGGTATGCCCTGCCCTCTGGACTGTCTTGAAATGTTGCTTTGAAGAGTCTTTGAAGAGTTTGTCAAAAGCTGATTAGATTATTTCTGTTTGATCTTAGACCACTCTTGTTGTTATCTTATATGTTTTCTTTATCTGAAAGTAGTTCTTGAATTACTGGATTGTTGTCTTAAAAGTTTGCTTATTAAAGTTTTTCCAAAGAGGATTATGGTTTGTCCTACCCTTTGACTTGCTCCAAACAGTTACTTTGAAAGGATTTTCTTATTTAAGTAGAGCTAGAAGATTCTTGAATGACTATAACTTTGCTGCCTTCACAACTTCTTATTGTTTCATATCATGAACTAATCTAAAGAATCCACTTGATATAGTTAGCTTGCCCTATGAAAGCCCTTGCAGAGTTGATGAACGATTAAATCCTTTTATGACTCCATTGCCCAATGAATTTATGTATTCTCATAGTCTATTTGTCCAGTTGAAACATTTTATCAATTAGTCACACCATTAATATTTCAATCTATCATTTAATCCAACCAAAACCAAAAAAAGTCCTTAGAACTTAATAGATAGCCTAAAATCTTAAAACAAAGAGCATAAAGATAAATCAATCAAAAACACCTTAAAAAGAGAGATCTCTCTTTGAATCCAGGAAGGCTAGGTCCTAGGATTTCAAAGCGGTTCTAATGTGGCCCTTACAGTGTTTGTCCTTGCCAATATTGCAAATCATAGGGAGCCAACAACCTCCATGAGGTGAGGAAAGTTCTGTTGAGCCTGGTCCCTGGTGAACCACTTTCCCTGGTGAAGGAGTTATCATGCTTTGAAAACTCGGTATAGCTAGATCCTCCACTGGCGGGTGTTATTTATATGTGTGTCCATGATCCAATCAGTTGTGTCTTGTTCCATGCATTCTGGGTTTAACTCTGTTGGTGTGAGTTGTTCTGCCATGTAGGATGTATCTAATAAAGTTGGAAAGTAGGGCCGAAGGCGGTCCACATTGAACACTGGATGTAGACTAAGGAATGATGGAATACTGAGCTTGAAGGAATTATCCCCTACAACCTTGGTGATGTTGTATGGCCCATATCAAAGTGGGCGAAGCTTGAGGTGGGGTCCAACAAGCCATTCCTTCTGCAAATGTAGCCACACATTGACGCCCACCTAGAAGTTGTGTGGTACCCGATGTGGATCATTTCACTGCTTGTACTTAGCATTGGTTCTATCCAATATGTCATGAACCTATTAATGGATGTGTTGAATGCGCTCAATGAAGTTGTTCACTTTGTCAGCTTCAGACTGGACATCAGATGAATCTTCATGAGTAGCCGCAAATGGCATGGCCATGTCAATGGGACATAGTGGTTGGAATCCCACACCCACCTAAAAGGGGCTATGCTCGGTTGAGCTTTGGAGAGCTGGTTGTAGCTTTGTTGTACATAGGGTAGGCTCTCATCCCTTTGCATGGATGCTTTGAGTTATACATGCGCAGAATGTGTACGATCATCCTATTAATGACCTATGTTTGTCCATCGGTTTGGGGATGGAAAGCTATGGACTTGGTGAGCTTGGTCTCCAACATCCAAAATTCTAGACCAAAATGTATTGAGGAACCTACTGTCCCGATCTAAGATGATAGATTGTGGGATCCAAAAGTGTACCCACACTTTTCCAAAGACGAGTTTAGCAATGGATTTTGCTGTGATATTCTTCTTGCAGGCCTCCATAATGGCCATCTTTGAGAATCTGTCAATGACCACAAAAACACAGTCATTACCATGCTTAGTAGAAGGAAGGCCCGATATGTAATCCATTGACATGGATTCCAAAGGTCGACTAGGGGTAGGAAGTGAATAATATGGGCCTTTATTCTTGATGGTCAGTTTGGAAATGACGCAGGAAGTGCAGGATCTAAAGTAATTACTCACATCTTCTCGAAGGTTCCGCCAATATAAATACTTATGCAGTACTCCCACTATTTTCTCGACCCCAAAATTCCCAGCGAGCCGATTGTAGTGCACTTTGCAAACCATCTTGGGACGCTCGCTTGAAGGAACAAAAAGGTGTCCGAGGTGACATAGCAGTGTATCCTGGATGTGAAAATTTGGAACTTTCTTACCTTCCAAGAGCGTCTTGTATGTGTGGTTGAATTCTGGATCACTTCTGTAGAGAAGCAGCCAATGAGAAGTCTCATGCCCATAAGATTTGAGCATGATGGTTAGTGCCATGATTTGTGGTCAGCTGAGGCAGTATGCAACATTATTGGTGCTACCCTTATTGTACTTGATGTTCAAATGAAACTGTTGCAGGTATGTGGACAACTTCTGATGGCGATCCTTCTGAAACTTCCCTTGTGTCTGTATAAACTCCAGGGGTTAGTGGTCTATGTGGATGACCGTTTCCTTCCCCAAAATGTAATGCTTCCATTGTCAGAAAGCCTGCACGATGGAATAAATCTATTTGTCATAAGTGGGATACTTCCAGACTGTGTCGGAAAGTGTCTAACTGTGATATGCCATTTTATGCCCTTGTTGAGTAAGAAATGCCCCAATAGCATAGTCAGAGGTATTTGTCTCGATGTCAAATGGTTGTTGCAAATATGGTAATGTGAGCATTAGTGCAAAGTAGAGGTGATGTTTCAACTCTACGAATGCCTTCTATTGAGATTCAGACCAAAATAATTTTTCTTTCACTCCTCCCTTGGTGACTTGATTCAAGAGCAAAGTGATATGAGAGAATCCCAACATGAACCTACGGTAGAATTTGGAAAGAGCCAAAAATTTGCAGAGCTATGTTAGAGTGGTTCGGGCTGGCCGATCCCGAATGAATTGGATCTTGGCTAGATCCACATGCACCCCTTGCTAATCAATAATGTATCCCATATACTAAACTTGGGTCATGCCAAAAGTGCACTTCTGCAAATTTGCACACAACTTGTGTTGCCACAGTGTTTGGAGGACCTTGTTACACGTCATTTTGTCACCTTGAAACTTGACGATTAAAATGGATCTATCACCATCCACACTCATGCTCCCTTGAAAGTCAAACATTCATAGTCATTGACCAAGTCATGAATTTTGGGAAAAATGGCGCTTAAAACTCTTAAAGATGTCTTGCACACTTTTTGCAGTCATTACCTACACATGCACAGATATTAGTAAGATTTCCTGCGGAATTTTGCACTCCATTTTCCACTAAAATTTTCACAACCTAATTAACTTAAATTAAAAAATGAAAGTAACATATAGAAGCATAGTTGGGTGCATATAATCCAACTAGAAGCCTCTGAGTCATATCAGCTCGAGCCAAACCCCTCCAATCATGGAGCTTATCCCCTTGGATCAAGGAACCCTAATACCTTCATTTGTGGTTCTCACCCCTATTTGGTGGATTTGAAACCTTAGTTTCTCCTATAAATTGAGCTGAGACTTTAGGGTTAGGGGAGTTCCCTTATGGTAATATTATGTTGGTCATTTTAGAGTAGAGAGCTTGTTAGCCAAGAAGGAAGATTGGAGGCATACATGAGGAACCTATACTACATCAAGTGTTGGTTGTAAGGTTTCTCTTTTATTCTTGAATAAGCCATTTGGATACTTTTTCTCACTGTCTTGTTTTCTTGGGATTGTGAATGGTTAGCACTCATAGATTAATTAAAGAAATTACATTTTATAATCTCCTTGATCATTAGGTTAGGCTGGTTTTTGGATTTTTATTATCCTACAGATGCCTTTGATTCTTTGTATATTTGTGGTTGCAGGTTTCTTATAAGCATTGAGGAGCTTCTTCGGAACAAAGTGAGAGGTCTTCAATAGGAATTTCGTTGAAAGGTAAGAGCATCATTCTCTCTTTCTAGTTTTGATAATCTGAATGCTAATAGCTCAGGGAAGGAAATATTCTAATGTTTTTAATGTTTCTAGTTATCTGTTGGGATACTAGGGAGATCACTCTTGTCCGCAAGAGGGATTTATACGGGTAACAAATTGGTGTACATACTAGAGAACGAATTAGTTCTCTCAATTCTCTTTGGTTTAAATCTCCTATTTTTCTAGTTTGATTAAGTCCGAGTGTTGTTAGTTTTATGGAATTTTATATCATATAGGTTAGAATGACTTGATTTTATTTTTTTGAAGTTTCTTGCCCCTATGCAGTTCTGTTTCAGCAACAGAGCACAAATTTACGCAGTTCACAGTTTAACACATTGCGCATGCGCACTGGATTTCATTGGTTACCTACGCACCCCCTATAAATTTTTGAAAAAATGAATTTTCTCTCTGTCATAGTCTGATGTTTAATTTCTAAAGGTTTAATCTTACTTGTATCAACCCTTAGAATATGTTTATGAGCTAATTTTGATTGCCTTAATGTAATTTTGAGAAATTGTCCCTTTTGCATTTTTTGGGTAGGATTTGCCCTAGTTTGCTTGATTACTGTGTTTGGAAAGACATATTGCTTATCAAGATCACTTTTTTTAATTTCCTTTTCTTCCAGATCTACCATGTGTGTTGTTAGTCCTGCCTGTTTGTGTTTTTTTTTTTTTCTCATTTGCAAAGGAAAGCTTCTAGATAATGGAAGTCATGTTTGTCTTAAAAAATTAGTCTGTTATGAAATTTCTTCTGTATGTTAAGTGAAATTTTTTTTTTTTTTCTTTCAGCTGGAAGCGATCATTAAATTTCCCTTAGAGCGATCCTTAGGTAGATCATTACTTAAGAGCTTTTTCTTTGAAAAGTTTTTTATAATTTTTAGGGTTTTTGTAGTTTTGTTTGGTTTTTAAGAATTGGAAAATTGTTTGCAAATAGAATCGTATATCTTGGCTTGGAATCAAATAATATTTTAATTAAAAATGTTATTGGACATGCTTCAATGTGAAATTGGTTTCTTAATGAAAAAGGAATGTTTTGGGATTTTTTAGAAATTTTCAGTTTTTAAGTTCAAAAAACCTCTTACTTTCCCTTAATTAGGAATTCATTGAAATGAAGAATTGCATGTTCATTTTTGAATGAATTTAGAGTATTTTTTGAGTTGGTAACAACATCATCAAGTTTCATTTCCATACCCCTCTATGTAAACAACAACAAAATTAATACAACGCTAATTAAAATTAATCTAGATATTTTTACATTTTCTAGGGCTCATTCGACCAATCTAGCTCAGGATTAGTGCTTTGGAATAGGGATTAATTAAATTTCCAAAGAAATAAAACAAACAAATAGTATCTTGCGGTAGGGAAAAACCCAATTGTTGCAATTTTTCTCTGGGAAGCTCTTCTTAAAAGAGTCAAGCACAAGGTCATGTCAGACCTAGTGGTGTAATTGTACCTACTTCATTGGTCAAGATAGAATATGTGCAAGAATTACAAATGGTAAACCTAGGATTAACCATTGTTGAGGAGCCTGGGATCACTTGTTAGTAAACCTCATATTTACCATGTCGAGGAACTTTCAAGGGGATTGAGCTTTGATACTCTTCCCTTGCATGTATATCAGGCCATAAAATTTTCCCCCAAGTTTGATTGTCTTAGTTGGTAACCTTAGTAGCTATAATATTAGGATTTTTCCCAAGGTGACGGTGGAGGGAGGGTCCCACTGTACTTGGATCACACATTGACTAGACTCACTTGGACTTTCTGGAGGGTAGTCTTCACTTTGAGATGGCATAGTGGAGTTACTTTCTTAAAATGTTTCATTAAGCAGGTTGTCAGGGTAACTGTTCCAACCACTAGTGTTCCACATTGATCTCTGCTAAGTTGGATTTAATCACCAACTAGTGATTTTATTGTGGAAACATATTGTTTGTGTGTGGTTTTCCTCCTAGATTTTCTAGCATGTGTTCATTTGTTTGTTTATTTTTTAGAGGCCTTAGGTGTGATTTATTGATATTTCGTGATTTTGTGTGTCAAAGTAATTAATCGTGGCTGAATTATTGAGACATTCATGTAGAATGCAGGTTAAACCCCCTGAATACAAACCAAGTCAATTGGAAAAAATTAAAACTGAAAGGACTCAATCAATAGGAGCTAGTTCTTCAGAACAAGAAAAATCATCTATTCTAATACATCTGGATTTCGAGTAAATAGACCTCAAATATTTGAAACAAACTTAGAAAAAAATCCACTAGAAGTTTCTAAGGCAATCACAGTAGAATCTGCCACTGGTGAATTCTCAGATACATAACTTACTGAACCATAAATATCTGAACCTGAGTCTAATTCCACTGAACCTGAGTCGCCTTCGAAATTTATAGCCCCTACTCCTGGTCGTCCTCGTTCACCTCGAGTAAATATTCTCATCACTGAGAATATTCCTCCTAGCCTTATTATTATTGAAGAGATCACTAGCGAGGAAGAAGAAACTGAAATTCCCACTCGTCAAGTATCTTGAGATTTACAGCCTGGTGAACCAAGCTACCCATTAGATTTACCTTTTACTCCTTTTGGGCTGGATCCTTGGTATTTTCAAATTACCGAATTTTTACATTCTTCTGGTTACAGTCATCCACATCACCGAATTCCATTTTACTCTTTAGTCAGTTACAGTAAATTTAACATGGCTTCTAGAAACATGTCTACTGATTCATCCATGTTTTCATGTTCTCTAGAAAAATTTTTGTATGGTGGTCCTTCTGTCCCTACTGGGTATGAGTTGCTTTCTGGAAATTTTTCAGGAGCATCTCCTTCCCCTCAGGCTCTACTGTGTCAACTGGTTTATCAGAGTCTATCGCCCAACCTTTGACTATGGACTATGTTTATATGATTTTTGGGAATACCCCTCAAGCTAACTCATCAGGTGGTTACATTCCACCTGGGGGGGAACAACCTCTTCAGGAAGGAAAACCTTATGTTGGAACTTATCCTATGGTTGTAGGGAAAACTATACCTGATAATTATCAAAGTTACGGTCCATTGCCTCAAACTAGTTATGGTCAAAATTATGCATCATAACCCTTAATGGGAACTCCTTATCCAGGAATGAAAACTATATCGACTTCCTCATTTACTTAACATATTTTTTAATATACCCAAAAAATGACTTATAATCAACCTGCTTAGCCAATTGGATAATTTTGTTATACCCAAGTCCAACAACCTGTTCAAGGTATACCTCAAGTCACACCGGGGGCATCTGTGCTAAGTAGTCAATAGGCTGGCCTCAGTACTCCTAGTACTCATGTCCAATCTACTGTGCAAAATTTTGTTCAGAAACCAGGTACACCTATCCGAGGAGTTTCCTAGGTCTCTGTTTCTACTATCCCTCAAATTTCTACGCCAACTACTATGTAGGCTATCCCTTAGACTACAATTCATCAAACTTAACCTACAGTGAAGTCTATTGCTCAAACATCTTTGGGACAACCTGGTATAGCAACTACGCAAACAAAGGAAACCTTTTGTAGGCCAACCTTTTCAAGCTCAATTTGTTCAAGGCCAACTATTTTAGGGCCAATACCAATATGGGAAAATGGGACAAAATCTGCCTTTCCAACATTAACCATACTTTGGTCATACATTTAAGATACCAAATCAACCTCAATTTGGTATGGCTAACACTGGATATCCTTGAGGTGTGCAAATTCCAACTGCTTAGGTTATTCTAAGTTATCCTGGCTACCCTCCTATAGGTACTAGACTTTTCCCTCTGGGTTATCAGTTTTCTCAGCAAGACCCTAACAAAAAATTACCTTTTATACCAACTTTAGATTTACCAGACTTGTCTTGGCTAACGAATGATCCTATTTATTATCTTCCATTTTGGCCGACCATGCCTACTAAGTTTCCCAGTGACATTACAAAGTTCGAAGGAAAATAAGGAGAGGACCCCTCAAACCATGTTATGACCTATCATCTATGGTGTGCGTCCAAATCTTTAATTGATGATTCCATTCGGTTAAGACTTTTTCAAAGAACCTTGATTGGTTTAGTTGCGAAGTGGTACATTGAGTTACCACAAGACTCTTTCAATAATTTCAATGCCTTAGCAACTGCTTTCCTTACTCATTTTCGGTTACGATTCTGTTATGATAATGGTACAAAAATTTTGAATTCGCTCAAACAAGGTAAGTCTACTAATGTTGATCCCTAGAATTGTCTTCTCTTTCGTAAACCTTCACTTCATTTCATCATTTCTTTATCACTTCATAAGCCTAAAAATCAATGAAGAATGATTTAGATTGCTTAAAGGTTACATACAAATGATTAACATGTTGTATTTTCGTGATTTTTTCTATTTTAATAATTTTGAACAGTTTAGCCACATAATACAGGCATTTTGTAGCCAGTCAAGTGTTCCACAACTATTTTTGTGTTTAAGTATGATGCAGGTGTCAATTGGAGAAAAGGCGCACATGGATAGTTCTCAAATATTCCCTACATGATTCCTTCCTATCCAGGAGGATTAAATCGACAACTGGAGGTGTCTAATCCAATGGTCAAAGCAAGAGTCAAAGATACTGTTTTCTACAGGAATCAGGACTCCTGATTTGCTTTGCAGCAAATCATGAGTCTCAATTCCATTTCGACTAGAAGATTACACCTGTACCTATTTTTCTTCGACATTAATTATGAATTTGCATATAAATTAAGCTCTATAGAACCGAGAAAGGACAGTTGATATCACATTCAGAATCACAATGATACTCTGTTTTTCAAGCACTATTTTAATAAAAGGAGATTAGCCTTGATGCTATTCTGATTACAATTTTAAGGAGCTAAATGATTACATCGAATTGGTAGCAGAGGGCCCCTGCTATTCGAGGAGGTTTCATGTGTTTTCTAGCTAAGTTTATTTTAGTTTTTGTTTAGTATTTCTCTTTACTTTTTGCTCAAATTATTGCTTTCATAATTTGCAATTACTGGATCAAACTAAGTAAAAGCTATTGAATAATAGATAAGTGACTTATAAGAACAATGATTGCCTAGGTTTCATTTCTTGTCTTTCATAGTTAACAGTTACAGTGCTCGACCAAGTAAAGACCATTTAAATCTTAAATTAAAATGGTTAGTGACTTATAGATACAGTAATTGTCCAGAATTTTATTTCATGTCATAGGCGATCCTCATTACACTACAATTAATCTCTTTCAAAAGATATTCCAATAAACCTTGATTAAATGAATAAGATTCAGTTTTAATGTTTTTGAGTTATTGATTGTTTCAACATTTTATTTCATGTCATAGGAGATCCTCATTACACTACAATTAATCTCTTTCAAAAGCTATTCAAATAAACCTTGATTAAATGAATAGGATTCAATTGTAATGTTTGAGTTATTAGTTGTTTTCATTTCTTGAATCTTCAATTAAGCTGCAATATCCATGGATTAGGATTTCTAGTTTTCATCATTTCCTAATTAGAAAATAGAAAAATATAACTTTGCTTTAATTCATTTGACAACATTTCCTTTTCCTTCCTTTTTAAATAGATTTGATCTCGTCTTTATAGTTTAGAATAGAATGCTAAGGATCAAAATATAAAAACTCTGAAAACATCAATAAAACCTTAAAACAACGAAGTAGGAAAAAGGGACACTTAGGCACATACAGTGCATTACACTTCATCAGTTTACTAGCCCTGGTCGATAATTTATGTTAACAATTTAGGACACTAGATTGACTAAAAATTTTGGCGCCATTGCCGGGGAAGTGTAACTAGGTAGCCTTATTTATTACATCCCAAAAATAATGATATGCGTAGAGAAAGAGACTCCAGGGGTAGATTTATAAGAGGCAGAAGCTTAATCCCCACAATACCACTCACTTCACCAAGACCAAGAAGTAGCACACCTCCATCTCAAACCCATATACCATACTATACTAGTCATAGGCTTCCAGAAGTTTCAAGATCAGATATCCAATTAGGAAGATCTCCCACTTCATCCACTGAAGCAATTCTAGAGGAAGAAGATCCAAGAACTCCTACAGGAGGAATACAATTTTTCACTTCCACAGGAGAATATATTCTAGTAGAAGAATTACAATCCCTAGTGAAGAGGAAGAGGAGGAATATTTATTCAATATACCCTTGATAGAAGAACCAGAAGAACAATTAGTTCTCCATACTGAACCTTATATTAGTTCGGAAGAGTTTAACATGGCAGGAGGGGAGAAGAAGGAGAAGGGGAAGGATAAATATTTAATGGAGAAAACTTGCTATTTGGAGGAGGTAGAGGTAGAGGAGGAGAAAGAGTAAGAGGAAGAGAAAATGTAGAAGGAGGCAGAGGTAGAGGAAATGAAAAAGGAGGTAGAGTTAGAATGGGAATTGAAAACTCCTTTGGATTCCCTATAATAGATGAAGAAACAAATGCTACTATGAAAAATATCTCACCCTCTGTTCTTCCAAATTTTCATGGACTGAAAAGTGAAGAACGTGAGACATTATTATTTGAATTTGAAGTTCTATGCAGAACTTATGACTATCTTCAAGATGCTCAAAAACTTAAACTGTTCCCTTCAACATTGAAAGGAGCAGCACTAAAATGGTTTATGAGTCTAATCACTAGGTCTATTGGGACATGGAATGACATGAGGAAAGCGTTTCTAGACAGATATTTGGATTATTGTATACTAGTAAAGCATAAGGAAGAAGTGTTCAAAATGATGCAAAAAGAGGATGAAAATATAGAAGATTTACTTGAAAGATTTAACTATAAATTAAAAGGGCAAAAATGCAAAACTTAGATCAAGACACTTTGAAAGCTCTTTTGTTGAAAAAAATTAGGGATGAATGGATAGATATCTTTAACATGATGGGGAAAGAAGATATATCTCAACTTTCATTACCTAATATAACAGAACTATGTATTAATCTCTCAAGAGGAAAATCTAAAATCTTGGAAGGACCAAGAGACCCTGCTCTTGCAAGGGCAAACAAACCTGCAACTAGAATAGTAAGTAGGATAGAAATAGGGAATATGCTTGATGAATTCAAAACTGATATTCCAGGGAGTCTTAGTGAAAAAATAGATACCCTTAAACTACAAAACAAGTAGAAATCCAAAACTGATTCCTTAGCAATATTTTGTCCCAAATGTAGAAAGAAGCATGCCTTAAGAGAGTGTCCTCTTGATGCAAAAGTAATAGAGACTTGTGAAATTTTTTCATAAAAGCATGAGACCAAGAATTTCCCTTCAATCCCTGGCCTTAAAGCTGTATTTCAAGAAGAAACAACCACAAATTCCACAGAATCTCTTAATTTTTTCTCTATAAGACCTTGGCAGGGACCTAAAACACAAGGGTTTAATAATCAAATGTATAATCAACCCCCACCAAATTGGAATTCTTGGCAGCAACCTTGGCCCCAATTTCAAAATCCATCTCAATCTTGGGCTCAAGGAGCACAAAATACTTATGGTAGGTTCTCTCAGTAGTATCAATATCCACCATCTTATCCATCTTATCCATCATATCCAAATTTTCCTCCTCAACAAAATCCTCAGCAGAATCCACAACCTCAAAATCAGAATCAAAATCCCCCACTTCCATTACCATTTCCTCAGAAATCAAACCAGTTGCTTGCCCAGCCAATACCAAACCCCAACAATAAAATCCTCAGAATACATATATGATAGAAGGACAACAATTTCCAGCTTATTTAATTACTCCTTTAGACTTTAATGATGTCCAACTTAGGCTTGGAAGAATACCTGAAAAGAGAAAGCCTTCTGTAATTATAGAAGAACAAAATAATTCTAAGGAAGATTCTCTATGGGTGAATAAAAGTTTTGAAGAAAGCACATATCTTCAAAACCAAAATATTGAAAAAGAAAAACAAAAAGAACTAGTGATTTCAACTCCTATGTTAGAGCAACCATCAACATCTACTACTACACCTCCTTTTCCTGAAAGATTACAAATTGATAAAGGTGTAGAGAAACAAATTATAATGCCTAACTATGATTTCCTAGATGAACTGAGAAATGTTTGTATTAAGATTCCATTATTACAAGCCATCAAGGAAATCCCAATCTTAGCTAAAACAATAAAGGAGTTGAGTATGAAAAAACCAGGAAGAAAAATAAAAGAGATAAAAATAATACAACTGGTAGGAAAAATAACAGACATAATGATGGGAAAGATTGCTATTCCAAAATATCCAGATCCCAGAAATCCAGTTGTCAAAACACATATCAATGGAATTGAAATACCAAACACATTAATTGATCTAGGAGTAGCAATAAATATCATGAGTAAGAAAACCATGGAAAAACTAAAGCTTCCTAATCTTCTTTATACACCCACGTTACTACAGTTAGCAGATAGATCTATAATCAAACCAGATGGGGTATTAGAAGATATTTCAGTGTCCTTATATTCTTGGGAGTACCCTGTGGATTTCATGATCCTAACTCCTAAAAATGATTTAGGAGGACATCCTATTATACTAGGAATACCTTGGTTAGCTATAGTTGATGCCTTCATTAGTTGTAGATCCGGTGATATGTACATCTCTGATGGTAGTTCAACCAAAAAATTTACTTTGTATCCTCCAGCGAGAACAATCACAGAAATAGATGATAATCAATGGATTGATGATGAAAAATATATACAACCTCTCTTCACTATTTCAAAAATCAGTGAAGATAGTCAGATTCTAAATGTCCTAGAAAATCATGAATCTTCTTCAAAATACAAACATGAACAATTTTAGGAAGAATCCAATATTGAATTTTTATCATCAAGACAAGTGTCTCTTTACTCCATGGAAGAATTTGGCAGCTCTACAATTGAAATATTTCCAGGAAAAACCTTAAACATAAATAAAAACCTGGAAAAATCTCAACAAGAGAAGCTAGTCAAAATATTACAGAGACATTCCTCTGCATATGCATGGGAATACACTGATATGAAATGGATTAACCCTAAGACTTGCACTCATCATATCTACATAGAGGAAAATTGTAAACCAATTAGACAGCCTCAGAGAAGGATGAATCCAAACCTTAGGGAGATTGTTAAAGAAGAGTTGCAGAAATTGTTAAATGTCAACTTTATTTATCCCATTTCAGATAGTCAGTGGGTTTCTCCTTTGGTGATTGTACCCAAGAAAAATGGTAAATGGAGAGTATGCATTGACTACCGGGAATTAAACAAAGCTACTCTTAAAGATCATTTTCCTTTACCTTTTATAGATCAAGTGTTAGATACATTAGCAGGCAAAAAATAATTTTTATTTTTGGATGGTTTCAGTGGTTATAATAAAATTCAGGTTGCACTTGAGGATCAAAAAGCCACATTTACCTGTATTTGGGGAACTTAAGCCTACCAAGTATTACCTTTTGGATTGTGCAATGCACCTGCAACATTCCAAATGGTAGTATTGGGAATCTTTTCAGATCTAATACATGATTGTGTAGAAGTATATATGGATGATTTCACAGTCTATGGTAATACATTTGAAGAAGCCTTAGAAAACTTGGAAAATTTCTAAAAAGGTGTAAAGAAGAAAACCTTTCATTAAGTCATGAAAAATGTTTCATGATGTTTACTGAAGGGATTGTCCTAGGACATCATATCTCAGGAGATGGGATTAGAGTTGATGAGTCAAAAGTTGAAGTCATCTCTAGACTATTAGTTCCAAGTTGTCAAAAAGATGTTAGGAGTTTTATAGGATTTACAGGATACTATAGAAGATTTATAGAAAACTTCACCAAGATAGCATCTCCACTTTTCAAACTACTCACCAAGGACTGTGAATTCAAATGGAATTCTAACTGCTAGTTAGCATTTGAAACCTTGAAAACAAAAATATCTGAGGCACCTATTTTAAGAGGACCTAACTGGAAATTACCTTTTCATATCTCAACAGATGCCTCAGATACAACCCTAGGATCTGTGTTGGGACAAAAAGACCTGATCCCTTATGCCATCTACTATACAAGTAAAAATTTGACTCCTTCAGAGTTGAATTATATTGTAACTGAAAAATAATTCTTAGCTGTTTTTCATGCTATAAATAAATTCATACATTATATAACATGCTATGAAAATTTTGTTCACACATATCACTCTACAATTAAGTATTTAATGAATAAATCAATCACTAATGGCAGAGTCATAAGATGGTTATTTCTCTTACAAGAATTTAACATCACCATTCTAGATAGGCCTAGAAAACAAAATACAGTGGCTGATTTCCTATCTAGACTCCAAAGCATTAAAGCCAATACTCCAGTTGAAGATAAATTCCCTGATGAATATATCTTTGCAATAACTACTCAAACTACCTAGTTTGCAAACATTTCCAATTATTTGTTTTCAGGAAAGTTCCCTTCAATTATGAATGCAAGAGATAAAATAAGAATCATTTATGAAAATGCAAAATTTTCATGGATTGCTAATGAATTATACAGGACAGGTCCAGACATTATTATCAAAAGATGTGTTTGGGAAGATGAGATGCCTGAGATTCCTAAGGCATGTAATGATGAACCTTGTGGTGGACATTTTGTTGACAAGAGGACAACTTATAAAATCCTTCATCTAGGATATTATTGGCCATCCATATTTAAAGATGCTAAAGAATATGTCAAAAGGTGTGACAATTGCCAAAGGGTAGGGAAACCTTCTCCTTCAAGTGAAATGCCATTACAACCTCAGGTACATATTGAACCTTTTAAGAAATGGGCTTTGGATTTTTTAGGACCTATTAATCCTCCATCAAAACAAAATAAGTATATCCTAGTTTGCACTGATTATGTCACTAAATGGGTAGAAGCCAAAGCATTACTTTTTGCTAATGAAACATCTGTAGTTAATTTTATTTTTGAGGATATTTTTACTCGTTTTGGTGTCCCAAGAGAAATTATCACAGATCAAGGAGCTAAATTCACATCAAATATGGTGGAGAAAATGGTAGAGAAATAAAAAATTAGACACAGGAAATATACTCCCTACCATCCACAAGAAAATGGCCAAGTGGAATCTACCAATAAGGTGATTGAAGGGATTCTTACAAAGACTGTTCATTTACATAGAAGAGATTGGGCAGAAAGGCTTCCTAAAGCCTTATGGGCCTATAGAACTACATGGAGAAACACAACAGGACACACTCCTTATGAACTTGTTTTTGGAAAACAAGTCCTGTTTCCCATAGAGTTTCAGATCCAAACTTTCAAGATGGTAGTCAAACTAAGACTTGATTTGACAGAAGCAAAGAAGCACAGACTGGAGAAAATTAATGTATTGGATGAGATCAGTCAACATGCAGTCCAAAGAAAAAACATAGTCCAACAATAAAGGACTAGATGGCATGACAAATATATCAAAGAAAATAAATTTAAAGAAGGTGACTGAGCACTCTTGTTTGATTCAAAATTCAAGGATTTTCAAGGTAAATTTCAAACCCATTGGCTTGGGCCATATGAAATTGAGAAAATATTTGAAAATGGAGCAATAAAGATCAGAACAATAGATTAAGGGAAGGTATCATTTCTTGTAAATAGGCATAGATTGAAATTGTATCATAAACCACTTTCAAGAGAAGAATTTGTCAGAAAATTCCAAGATAACAATGATATGAAGTTAGTGAAGAAAAATCCTTTTTCTTCACTAACTTAGTTTGTATTTTTCTTCAATGATTAAAAAATAAATAAAAATAAAAATAAATAAATAAATAATAATAAAGTATAAATATGAAAACCAATCAGTGATTGGCATATTTATGTAGAAAGTGTAGGGTGAAAATCAGAATTTTTCTGACACCCTATACTTTCAAATTTTCTTTTTCTGCAACTAAATATTCATAAAATTACAAGTTGTAGGTCCATTTTTCACTCCATACTTCACTTCATTCATATTTCATTCCATCCCATACTCATATTTCATTCCATTTCATACTTCTATTTCATTCCATTCCATACTCATGTTCCATCTCATTCCATTCCATATCCATATTTCATAATCTTTTGACAGGCACATTCTGCAGCTATCTGTTCTGTAGCCAACCCTGTTCTGCAACTAATCTGACTCTGCAGCCTACTTAAATAAACAAAGGGTGATAGTCAAAGGAGACTATGGAGCTTAAAATATCAACATTCCACAAATGAAGGACAAACAAAACAAGCAGCAAAATCGAGAAGGTCTGGGGTAAATTGTGCAAAGTTATTTTGATAGAAAAAATATAAAAACATGAAAAAGATACAATATGCTTAATCATATGTCTCCTATGTAAATCTATCATTCAAATTGATCTTACTTTATCATAAAACACCTCGACCATATCCCTTACCCTACGCTCCATAACGGTTCATCATTAATTAAGTGACTAACGGTCAAAATCTTAGACGTGACCTATTAGGCCACGTCTTTAAAAGATCGTATCACTTAGTTATGATTCCAAAGATTATCATAAATCTCTTCGTACCTATTTCATTCCATATCAAACCTTCAACTTAATTTCATCATTTTCCCATCACCTTGTTCGTTCACCACCTCATTCACTCACTACCATTATTCTGTACCCAGTTCATCTGCAGGAACAGATAAGTAATTTTACGGGCAAGACATCCTTCAACAACTACTCTTTCTTCAGACACAGGATCAGAAACAAAGCATCAGATCCCACAGCTAAGAAAAGGAAGAAATCTGCACAGAGAAGAAATGGGGTTAATTGTGAGAACATAACCAATTGGAGACAAGTACTTAGAAGGATACCCACAAGTTAAGGGGCTATTACATCAAGTTGGGTGGTTGCGTTTTGTGGAAAAATTCAATGGGTTCCATAAAGAAATTACAAAAGAATTTGCTAGATCATTTGATGGATCAGAAGTGGGAATTGGATACATTATGTTTACCATAACAAAGTCATTTATAGCTGAAGCCACAGAATTGACAAGACAAGGAGAACGCTGGTTCAAGAATAAGGAGTTTCATAATGAGTCTTGGAAAAAAATGCTGAAGAATCCAGGTATGGATGTTACAATATTTAGAAAAGGAATTCCGAGCACAAATTTAAAAAGTAAATGGAGAAACAAGTTATTAATTTTGCAAAAATTTATAACATGTGAAGGTAGATTTGGTACAATGTATTTTTATCATATCAAGCTGTTAATGAATTTACTAAATGATGGAGAAATAAATCTACCTTTCTTCTTGCTTAATATCTTGAAAATAATGGCTTCCAATGTTCATAAAAGAGTCCAATTTCTAGAAACTACTCTACACCACCATGGTTTAGTTAAAATTCTGATTGAATTCCATTTGAAGAAAATAGGATATAACTGGGAAGAGTTTATTTTAAGAAATCATTTTCAAGAGCTAGAGGAAAAATCATCTAAAGAAGAGACTGTTAGAAGAAGCAAGAGAAGAAAAACTGATAAAGCTGTTGAAAATAAACATGATACATCATCACAAGAAGAGAGTGAAGAATTTATTTTTGAAAATTTGACAAAGATTAGGAAACAGATTAGGGTCAAGAGAAAATAGAAGATAACAAGTGAATATAATTATGAAAAAAATGAAAATCCACCAAATTTAAGGAGAAGTTCCAGACTCAAAGGAATAGTGAAAAAGACATTGGTTAAGAACACAGGAATTATAAATGTTGAAGATGAAGAAACTCTGGTTCAAACACTAGTTGACAGATCTCCTTTACATTAGTTTGAAAAAGACCCTAACAAAGGAACTCCTGATATAGACCCAGCTCAACAGCAAATTTATGATTATGTGGAATCTCTGGAAAGAAAAGCCTCATAAAATCAAGAAAGATCCCTCAGTCCAATGAAATATTGAGAGAACAAGTTAAATTGAAGAATGCTATGAATGATACTCTCACTCTGAAATTGGGTACACTGCATAAAGAAAACAGGAAGCTAAAGAAGAGAAATAAGAAACTGAATAGGGCCCTCATAAATCTTAGGTTCAAATTATTCATGAGAAAACCCATAATGACACTATCCACCAAAAGAAGCAGAAAGATAAGGCTGGATGTTCTAGCAGAGGTTTTAGAGCACATGGAATAAAGTTTTGATGGAATTGCATGAGGACATGCAATATTTTTGCAGTGGGGGTATGTTGAGCCCTAGAATTGTCTTCTCTTTTGCAAACCTTCACTTCATTTCATCATTTCTTTATCACTTCATAAGCCTAAAAATCAATGAAGGATGATTAATATTGCTTAAAGGTTACATACAAATGATTAACATGTTGTATTTTCATGATTTTTACTGTTTTAATAATTTTGAGTAGTTTAGCCACATAATACAGGCATTCTGTAGCCAATCAAGCGTTCTGCAGCTGTTTTTGTGTTTAATTATGATGCAGGTGTCAATTGGAGAAAAGGCACACATGGGTAGTTCTCAAATCTTCCCTACATGATTCCTTCCTATCCATGAGGATTGAATCAAGAACTGGAGGTGTCTAATCCAATGGTCAAAGCAAGAGTCAAAGAAACTATTTTCTACAGGAATTAGGACTCCTGATTTGCTTGGCAGCAAATCACGAGTCTCAAAAGAGTCTCAATTCAATTTCGACTAGAAGATTACACCTGTACCTATTTTTGTTCGACATTAGTTATGAATTTGCATATAAATTAAGCTCTGTAGAACCGAGAAAGGATGGTTGATAACACATTCAGAATCACAGTGATACTTTGTTTTTCAAGCACTGTTTTAATAAAAGGAGATTAGCCTTGATGCTGTTTTGATTACAATTTTAAGGAGCTGAAGGATTACACCGAATTGGTAGCAGATGGCCCTTGCTATTCGAGGAGGTTTCATGTGTTTTCTAGCTAAGTTTATTTCAATTTCTATTTAGTATTTCTCTTTACTTTTTGCTCAAATTATTGCTTTCATAATTTGCAATTACTGGATCAAACAAAGTAAAAGCTATTGAATAATAGATAAGTGACTTATAAGAACAGTGATTGCCTAGGTTTCATTTCTTGTATTTCATAGTTAACAGTTACTGTGCTCGACCAAGTAAAGACCATTTAAATATTTAATTAAAATGGTTAGTGACTTATAGATACAGTAATTGTCCAGCATTTTATTTCATGTCATAGGAGATCCTCATTACACTACAATTAATATCTTTCAAAATCTATTCCAATAAACCTTGATTAAATGAATAAGATTCAGTTGTAATGATTTTGAGTTATTGATTGTTTCAACATTTTATTTCATGTCATAGGAGATCCTCATTACACTACAATTAATCTCTTTCAAAATCTATTCCAATAAGCCTTGAATAAATGAATAGGATTCAATTGTAATGTTTGAGTTATTAGTTGTTTTCATTTCATGAATCTTCAATTAAGCTGCAATATCCATGGATTAGGATTTCTAGTTTTCATCATTTCCTAATTAGAAAATAGACAAATATAACTATGCTTTAATTTATTTGACAAAATTTCCTTTTCCTTCCTTTTTAAATATATTTAATCTCGTCTTTCTAGTTTAGAATAGAATTCTAAGGATCAAAATATAAAAACTCCCAAAACATCAACAAAACCTTAAAACAACGAAGTAGGAAAAAGGGACACTTAGGCACATACAGTGCATTACACTTCATCAGTTTACTAGCCCTGGTCAATAATTTATGTTAACAATTTAGGACACTAAATTTACTAAACACTGACATTTCAAATCACATCCATGAATGGCGAAGTAGACGTCGTTTGGTCAAATTTTTCATCCTAAACCAAATTTTGGTTGAGTGGTTTGTTAAGTCATTACTTCCGAAGATTACTGAATATGTAGCTAAAGGAAGCATTGTAACAGAAGAGAAGGTTATCGCTCAAGCCCAATATCTAGACCTTGTTTACACGTAGTCTGACACCTTGTATGAAAATATTCTAGATTTACCTCGCCCAGGTCAAGTTACTACAAATCCTTCCAACTCTCATGCCGTAGATGTTGTGATCGGTATAGTTAACACATAGAATAGTAAAAAGAAATAATCTAGATCTACTACTCCAATCATAACTTTACCTGATTCACCTAAAGGAGACTCTTCTCTGGAAACTACTTCCGAAATTCATGTTGTAGATTCATCTACATCTAAGATTAAGTCATCTAGAGGTAAAACAAAAGGGATGGGTAAAACCAAAAAAAATAATTCTTCGAAATAAAAGATAGATAAAATCGAACTGTCTGACGAAAAGAAGAAACCTGGTTATCCTTGTCTTATCTATGACGAGGAACACTTCACAAAGAGTGCCCTCATAAGGCCAAGGTATATAAGTTTGTCAAAGGTTCACCCACACCCTCTGTTCTTAAGGATCCTTTTCTTTCACAAGACAAAAAAATGATTTCTCACAACAAATCCTCTTCCAATTCATTGACGGATATCCAGATTATGTCCTCTCAAGTTATGGTTGCAATGTGATCTCAAGATCATGGATCTAAGGGTCCTGTAATTGGAAAGGAAATTGGGTCATCTAGTCAACCTCAATTAATCCTACTTTCAAACCATTACGTATCGAGAAACCTAGTGATGACCTAGTAATTAAACCACCTTCCAAAGGTGTACTTCGAAAATCGACTTTCAACCCACATATGAGAGCCGCTTAGAACTACAACATTGTTGAAGATCTGGCTATGTTACCTTCAACAATGTCGGCCCTCGAAGTGCTGTAGTCTTGTCTAGCCCAGAGGAAGTTACTATTGTTAGCTATTGGAGGAATTGACCCTCAAGACTCTAATCTCATCATCTTTGATCTCGAGAATTTTGTACCTAGACTCCCACACCAAATGGCATTTAAAATACCTATTTTATTCAAATCTAGGTGTGTTTTTCGCACGGAAATTGACAAGGGAGCATATACATGCATAATTTCTTTGGCTTGTTTGAAAACTCTCGGTTCTCCAAAAATCAATCAATCACCCACGATTCTGAAAGCCTATGATGGAAGAGGTTTTCACCCATTTGGAATTCTTCAGGATATACCCATAGAGGTATAAGGAAAAACCGTTACGCTTGAGGTGGAAGTCATTGATGCCCCTCTTGATTACAACCTTCTTTTAGGAAAAATTTGATATATTGCTATGACAATTGTAGTATCATCGGTCTTTCAGTTAATAATTTTCCTCCATAAAGGGAAGATTGCCACAATTGATCAGTTGTCTTGCTATACTTCCAATCCTGCCTCTACAGATAGTTTCCCTTACGTTGGAAAGTCGTTTATCCCGTATGAAGATGTTGGAGAAGGATTGCTTAAGGACTCAACTATTATGGGAGCTTTTTCCATTCCTCCTCCAAATTTTCCTCGTACTATTGATAATGTCAACATGATTACATCAAGCACGACACCATTCGATGACCGTGGGTTGTGCCTTTAGAATATGAGTTAGGCTTCTATGGAAATGAAATTCCTTTGAGTCCAGACGAATTGACATATATGACAGTTCAATCTCTTTAGAAACCCTCATCAACCGATACTGATCAAGTGAATGTGATCGGTGACGAATATTTTCATCTACCAGGTTTAACAACATCACCTTTTTCTGATCCTTTCTAACACATATTTTCAAATGACGAAAGTATTCAGGAAATTTTGTTGTTGGATGAATTACCTTGGGACGATCTCCACCATTGCTCCTGTTTTCTACCAGACCTTTATAGATTCAAGAATGAATTTTCAACCATTTTCTTGACTTAATATGTTACTGAACCTCAAAACCCTATGTCAATTCTTCATTCGGATTCCAAGATGAATTTAGGAAACATTTCAACAACGATTACAATTGAAATTTTAGTCAAACCGGAAATAACTAAAAACATTCATATAGGTGCTTCATGCTCAATTGACGAAATTAACTTGTACAAAGCCCTATTTTAGGAATTCCGCGACATATTTTCCTGGTCTTATGAAGAGATGCCAGGAATTGATTCTAGCATTGCAGTTCATGAAATTAAGATGTACCCAGATGCTAAACCTATTAGACATAGATTATGTCTGATACATCCACACAAAGCCGCTGCTAGTAAGGCCGAGGTTGAAAAACTACTTCACGCAGGTGTTATTTATCCTATTCCATTGACATATTGGCTATCTAATATAGTTCCGATGAACAAAAAATAAGGAAGTATTAGAGTATGTGTCAATTATAGAGATGTTAATAAGGCTTGTCCCAAAGAAAATTACCCTACCCCTTACATCAACCATATTGTTGAAGATTGTGTCGACAACAAAATATTTTCATTCATGGGTGGATTTTCTGGATATAATCAAATAAACATACTCCTTGCTGATCAGCCCAAAGCTGTGTTTATTTGGCCATGAGGAACTTTTGCATATCGAAAATTACCTGTTGGTTTGAAGAACACTAGTGCCAATTTTCATAGGGCCATGTATTACGAATTTCACGATATCAAACATATTGTGCAACCCTACTTGGACGACTTACCTGCTCATTCTATGGTTGGCAAGATCATCCTACGCAGATACGCGCCATTTTTATATGGTGTAGGCATTACAATATCCATTTGAATCCACAAAAATGTGTTTTTTGTGTACAATCAGGATGATTGCTGGGATTCATCATTTCTAAGGAAGGCATTCGTGTCAACCCTCTAAAGGTCAAGGCTATTATCAATTTACCTCCTCCTTATACTCTTTGCCAACTCCATAGTTTGCAAGGGAAAGAAAATTTTTTACGTAGATTTATCTGTAACCATGCAGAGTTAACTAAAGGTTTTACGTAGTTATTAAGACAGGGTGTTCCTTTCTTGTGGGACGAGCTTGTTGATAAAGCTTTCAATGCACTTAAACTCGCGTTGACCCATGCATCGTTGTTGCATCCACCTGATTATCATTGAGATTACTTTTTTGTATTTAGCTGCATCTTATTCCACCATTGGGATATTTATAGTTCAGGAGGATGAATCGACCACTAGATGATCCAGGTGGCTCCAGATAGCCTCAGAAGACCAAGAGGACTAAGAAATGGTCAAAATTCAAATTGGTCTGATTTCTCTCAAACCAAGTTCAAGTTGAAGTGCTTGTCGCCCTGATTCCAATGGTGCGAAAAGATCTCCAATCCAATCATGTATGGAGAAGTTAGAGCGAGTCAAAGTTGCGGTTAAAGTTGGGCAGTGGGCCAGCATTAAGTGTCCCACAAGTTCACTGTCAACTGACAGGGAAATTAGCTCCCAAAAATGGGCGAAATTTTGGCCTCATTAAATTTCCAAATAACCCTTATTTTCCTCAAAGTAAAAAAAAACCAATTTGTTTTAAATAACGAAAAAATTATAAAAAATAGGGGTGGCTGGTTGCCACCCCCACCACCCCTGCATGGATCCACATTTCTGTATTTTATAACAATTTTGTTGGGGAGTGGGCTATCAACCCCACCACCCCTGCCACCTCTGCGGGAACCCACCATACAACCTAACAACCAACTATGTGGGTGTGTGGGCCACCTCCGGTGGACCCAGCCCATGTCACCACTCGCTCTATATATGACATACGAAGGCTGGAGCCAGTGGGAGTTGAACACATGGTCGGCAGACCGGCCCCACCCACATGGTGGCTACATAAAGGTCCAATTCAAACCAACACCAAACATTACCAAATATAACCAATGCGCTATGTTAAAAATGCGCCACAAAAAAACAAAAGCTGGATTTTCAGGGAGGCGGGATTTGATCCCCCGACCTCCTGTCAACAAATCACCAAATTTACCGTTGCACCAATGGTACATTTGTGGATTAATCCATAGTTGAGGGGGTATTTAACCTCACATTTTTACAAGTGTGAGGGGATGGAGGCAGATCATGGTACGAAATTTCGAAGGTTAATATTTTTTCATTTTCAAGGCAGAACAAACTAGCACAATGTTCGAGAAATATTATTATTTGCAGGTGTGGAACCACGAGCCATGGAGATGGTGGAATTATGCCTTAGGGAACCTTGAGGGCATCAAAAATATTCCTTAGGGTCTTGAAGTTGGAGGAGTCAGAATTCAACAAAATTTATGTCGATTTTACACCTCTTGGTGACAAGATTCTGATGTCGATGTTCATTTCAGCAACAGAGCTTCCCATTTTTCAACCATTTTCCAGATTGGAGTGACGGTGTTAGATTCTAAAGTGTGGAAAATCAAGTTGATGCTCCTCGATGCCATGAATTCGATGGTGCATCCAGATTTAGCAGCTGAGCATTCACTTCTTCAACCAACTTCAGGGGTTGAGGTATATGCAGTGTTGATCATGTGCATATTTTATCAAGCCACTCATTGTTGTGTGAAGTAACTGTCGAATTAATTCACCAATATTTTGTATATCAATCCGGGCTCGTAAACACGAGCTGTACTGCGCTCTCAAGGTTCATATTTTAGAGTCGAAGTTTATATGATTCCTTATGATATTTGATTTAAGAATTGAGGCACACACAAACACACACTGTTGGAAAGAAATCAATTCATCTCATCATAAAACAGGAACAATCAACAAACTCTGGTTTGAACACTGGAAAACCTTATTCAATCTATTTCAACATTAAATCTGAAATCAAAACCATTACCAAATCAACAAAAACTTTAATTCAATGACTCATTTTTTGCAGACAATCTCAAAAACCCTAATTCTGATCTTTGGAGGTCACACTTAAAAGGAATTACCTAATCCGAGTGAAGCTATAAATTGATTTCACACTCACACAGTGAACTTGCAATTACTAATGGTATCCCTAATTAACTTTGATGTCAACACTTCATGCCAATTTCACTATATTGGTGTCAAGCGAAAAGGTGCACTATCACACTGGTTTGAATATCAATTTTACACACAGACTTCAGTCATGATAGCCATTAATATTTCATACCTGGCCAACCCATCTATATATGTATTACTCACTTCTGACAATTTCAATTCCACAACTTCTACTTTTCAAACCAAACTAAAATAAACTCAAGTTATCAAAAATGCACAACTGCCCTCTGGAGATCAGCTTTTAATTACGGTTGTCTTTCATCAAACTTCCAACTATACTATGGAAAAGTTACTCAAAATTCTACAGCAATTGACACTCTGGTTTCTGTAATAAGATAATTCTCTTAATTCAATCAACACATGCTACATTAAGACACAGAAATAGAAATGAATTAAATCTCAAAACTAAAAGTTGACAAGTTTACATAAATTGCCATTGGCAGTCATCTAATCATCCTCTAAAAATTGAAATAAAATGTTTCAACCTTTAATGAATGAGTTCTTTTGAACCAAGTTGTAGGGGTTAAATCACTTTGTCACTGCTATTTTTATGGACATGGATTTGTGAGACTTGCACCAAACTATGAACCCTAACATACAATTTCAAGCATCGATCTAGAAGGAATGCTGGTTAAGATTCTGCCATGATAGCTCTGTCCTTAAGGAATATGTATCCACTCTAAAATAATCTTTCCAATTCACCTAGATGCTACAACAGTATTTGTAAATGACCTTCCACTCCAAACCTTGATCTTATGAAAAATGAGACAAGACTGTAGACTTCTATTTAATCACACCAAAAGAATGAAGAAAACTTGCTCACAACTCTTCTATGAATCATCTACTTTTTCCTACTTGATCAACACATGAGTCTCCTAGTGACTTGCTGGCTAAGACCCAAAAATAACCTATATCTGTCACTCTCCAATGAATCAAAACTTCACGCTCCTATTATGTCTTGAGCAATGATAAATTTCAAGCCAAAACTCCAATGTAAGTGAAAATCTGCTTCCTCAAACCAAATGCATGGAATTCAAACATAATTATTTAATCTAGAAGTGACATGCAACTGCGATGAGCAACTGAACTATGTTTACCAATCTGAGCTACGCACACATGAAATGAGATGCGGATTATTTTAACACACAGAACCAATCAACACAAAGAACCAAATAATCATTCAATTTGTTTTACAAATTTTAGCTATGCTCTCTGACTGAAATCGATCTGGCAATTTATCTCACAAAGGATTTTAATTGTATAACCATACTCTGTTCATTCACACACAAGAACGCATTCAACAATTCGTTTATCCAGAGAGGTGAAAGAGTATATGCCAGAAACGAATTACCTCTACTACAACAATATGAATCAAATGCCATAAACAAAATCGATCTTCAAAACAATTAATTGGGCAATCAAGAATTGAATCAAACTCTTTTACAAATTACCTCTGCTACAAAAACATGAATCAAAATGCCATAAACGAAATCGATCTTCAAAAAAATTAATTGGGCAATCAAGAATTTAATCAAACTATACTTATGAACTCCCTCTATTAAAGCAACATAAATTGAATGCCAAGAAATGAAATCGACATTAAAAAAAACGAATAATTATGCAATCAAAATTGATTCAAACTAATACCTACGAATTACCTCTAGCTACGTCTATGGGGCTGAACTGGTTGTGGTGGGCCCTTTCCACACTTGGGAAAGCGTTGGATTACAGTCCTAACTACACCTACAACAAATTAACTCAGAAGTTCATCAAATCCACAACATTCCATAGCAAATTAAGAAAGCATCAGAATAATTTCAATTCGGTTTTCACCAACAGAACATGAAATCACAGTTCAGTATTGATAGTTGAGAAATGAGAATACATTAACCTACTCATCAAACCAAATGTATTTGCCTTTATAGGCATCGTTACTTACATAATTAGTAGCAATTCTATTATAGAGCAGGACGTTGGAAACCATGGATATGGTAATCCACGAAATCAACACTATCTGTCCTAAATTTATAATATCAGTTCCTTATTTAAAAACCACATGATGCTATAGGAAAAGGGTTCCTAATTCTTGTCAAATGAACTCCATTATACGTATAGTGGCTAGCTGGTCCTTCACCGATCTTTGAATTTGTCGAAGTGCTAGAAGGGGCATCGAACTTGCTAGGATGGAGCTTCTATCTTGAGGTGTGCCGGATTATCAACTGAAAGATGGTTGAAGGAACATTGTTTTCCTCCAAGTCAAAGAGTCAACCAAATAGGTCTTGCAAGAAATCCATCATTCTACCCATAATAGTAAGTTAACAAATAAGCATGCTACTAAAAATGCCTAAACTAGCTATAGAATAGTAGAAACAATTATACTTGTACTGCCTTTTACCTTTAACAAGAATTGATGGAAGTTTGGCGATATTAGGGATAAAAAGAGGAAAAAGGAAGTATATATGTGTCAAAACTAGGCCAAGAGAGGCAAAGAAGGTAATGAAGAAAAGAAAAAAAGTAGCCTCAACATCTCCCCCACACTTGATCTGAGGCATGTCCTCATGCCTCCAAGTCATCAATGTCCAGTCAAAAATCAGTTGCTTGGGGCAACTTCTCCAAACTTTTCTTAAATGAGGCTGAGCATTTTGTGAACTGTGCAGCCAATCCTCTAGCACTTGTCTTCTTTGCAAACTGAAATTTAGATGTCTTCCATGATTTCAGCCTTTGATCCTTCCTACGAAGCTTATCATTATGTACATATAACCAGAGGTTCACTTCTTTTAACTAATCATTTTCCTTACTTAAATATTGGAATAGTGTCTTAAACCTGCGAGCCTTGTTCCTTAATTTAGAGATTTTATGTTGAAGTCTTACTGATCTAATCTTGAAATTTTCTTCTTCATCAGGGACTGATATCTTTGCTAGAACTGTTGACTGTTGGGGATGACCCTCATCTGGCATGTGGTCCATACGTCGCTTGGGAAAAGGACCCTGGTATTATGGGCTTATGGAAGGGGGAGCAGGGGTAAAAGCATGTGCTTAGGTAATATTAGCTGGAATAGGAAACTGATGGGAAGATGATGCAGATGAAGGAAATTGGGGAGAAGATGAGGGAGAGGGAGTAACAGAATACGGGGATGAGGCCCCAAAAATGTGTTGGGAATCAGCAGTGGTGCAAGGGGACTTACCCATGCTTCTGGTCCTTCTTTTCTCTAGTATGACAATATCGGAAGTGGGAACTGGAGATTTACTAGCATGAGTTGAGTTTTTCCCCAATCTGGGCTTGTGACCTTGTTGAGTTGGGGTATTTTCAATTAATTCTTCAAGAGGGGACAAGGATTTTCTTCTTCGTTTTCCTAACTGCCTTTTTTAAGGTCCAACTTCATGACTAAAGGAAGGATTGGGCCTTGTGGAATTTTTGGTTGGAAGTGCAGCAGATTGGGTGGGTGAAGTGGGTGCAGCAGGGATGTTTATTTTTTATTTTGAAAATTGACTTACAGACCTCTGTCTCCATTTCACCTGGAAATTTTTTTATGAGGAAATCCTCCCATGACTTTTTCTTTTTTCTCAGTTCAAACACAACCAGGATCTTGATCAAGGTATGATGATACAATGTAGTCCCTGGCTTTCGACTCTCAGATTGAACTCCTCTGGCCATCTTATGCAAACTTAATTTCAAGAAATGGGGAATATCTACAGAACAATCATCAATTAGATGCATTAGCAATTTGATCTGATATAGAAAGATGATTGCATACCTGCCTTCACAAGTTAGAAAGTGTTGGATCATGGTTAGCAGTGACTCCCATTGATCTTGAACGCAGCTCCGTAGCATTCCCTTTTTCCAACTCAGTGACTGATATGTTCGTTTTAAAAATTTCGCACAATTGGTTATGCTTAATTTTCCCCCTTTGAAGAATTTCACACCCCCAGTGGGTAATCCTATTGCTTTGCTTAGATTTTTCTGTGACTTTGAGAAAAAGGTTCCCGATCCTTGCTCTCTTCCCATCGAACATCCAGGCAAATTCCAATGCCACAACGTCATTGTATCCTTGAAATTTTTGAAGAAAAATCCCTCATCCCTTTTGTTCGATGGAATCCTTGCATAATTGATAATTTGCAGTTCGAGCGAATTGGGTGAATGTGGGCTCGTGTCTATCAGTTCCCATGATCCAAGTAGATTCAAACATCTCTTCACTCAGCCTGTGGCATGTAATCAACCCTGTCATGACCCACAGTGAAACAACTATGTAAGCAAGAGGTTAATTTGGAAATAAACGCAGCACAGAAATGTTTATTCCTTGGCTCTGGAAAATCGGTGACTGGCATCCGCTATGGCTCACAAGAAGAACATTTGCAGGTGCCCACCCTTTATGAAAACAAACCATACTCTAGCATCCCCTCTCTTTATCTAGATTCACCTTAGCTTACACAGAGATGCTTCATTTCTTATCGTGGAGATGGATAAAGACACAATCATGACTTACGATGGAGACATTACCCAATAATCAGATTATGAGGACAATTCTGAGTTTAAACGAAAATGGAATATAAGCTTATGATGGAATCTCAATCTGCATGAAAGGCTTGGTCCCTGTCGTGCCATTATGCCCGAAATCATATTGCCGTGTGGATGGTGCCGTCCCTCGTCATCATGTGCTTTTCTTTTATCGCACGTCCTCATCAACAGCCCTGATCACCACCTATAATCATATGAAGTTTGGACATGTGTGGAAGGAATTTTGAAGGGAATGGTTGATTCTGGGATGTAGGATTATAATTGGTTCGGAAGGAAAAATTGAAGGTAGAGGCATAGGGAACATGGTAGACAACATGTGCTTGTAATAATAATTTAAACTACCTATAAATAAATTAAGAAAATTAAGCACATAACTTTTTCACTTAAATGATATTGGGAATGAAAATAGCATCATATATTATCAATACAGGAGAAGGTCTTCTATTCGAGATGTAGCTTTTGTTGCAATGATGATCATGGTCAACAGTAAAATTTGCAACAAATAGTGATATCTAGATCAATCAGACTTTTAGGCCTAGGCTGCAATTTCAGGATTGCACTGCTGTTAAAAATAAAGCTTTGCACAGTTTATTGGTACCACAGATTGTTCATGACCATGCTGTAGCTTCTAGACAACAGATTGCCAAAAGAAGATTTTGGTCCAGTATTGAATGTCTAGGTACAAATATGACAAATATGACAAAGATGACAAATTCAAAGTAACTCAAGCATGGAGCTGGTTTTTGTGAAGAACATATCATAGAATCTCCAATTTATCTGAAAAAGTGCCACTCAGTTTTGTGAGGTGGCGCTGGAACCTGTCCACCATCTCATGGATTTTAACCAGGGCCGAGATGATAACTGCCTGGAGCATTTCTGTTTAGTGAGCTTGAAATTTCCTGAAAGAAGGCTCCAGGGGGTTTATTTTCCGTAATTATTCCAGTGGGCCCAGAAAATAATAATTCAATGCCCATTGGATCCCTAGGCTACCACCACCTTATTGTTTTATCGAGCCTAAGGTAGTTCCTACTCAGGGCATTCATATTTAGATAGTTTGAGTTGCCCATAGAAGACTCCAGGGAGTTTCTTTTCCATAGTTATTTCCTTGGGCCCGAAAAAGAATAATTCTATTCCCAAGGAATCCATAAAATTCCACTGGTACATAAATTTTACGAGCCTGGATCAGTTAGTGATCGAGAGCTTCATTTTTCGAGAGTCTGAAGACATCTAAAGAAGACTCCAATTGTTCCTTTTCCATAAGTAATCCGGCAGGCCTGGATAAAGGAATAAACCCACTCTTGCTGAATTTCTCCTTTATTCTACATGGAGCATGGGGAGAACCACCTACAGATATGGAAATTGACAGTCCAATGGTTAATCTATATAAATATATAGAAATATATATGAAAAAAAGATAAGAAAAATCAATCAACCGATCCAACAAGAGGCTGATCATTTCCATGAACCAGCTCTAGTCCTGGATCCTTCTGAATGTCCTGCAAAAACAAATCAGGTGAGAGTGGTTTATGGTAAAATTTTAGCCAATGGCCATTCACCACGAAGGAAGTCTGCTCATCATCAATGGTTCTAATATGAATTGAACCATTGTCAAAAACTTAAACTACCTCATAGGGTCCCAACCAACAAGTAGAGAACTTACCTTTGAAGTGTTTGAACTTACTGTTGTACAACAAGGCCCAGTCACCAGCACAAAAGACTTTCTTTTTGATGAAATTATCATGCCATCGAGCTCTTTGATCCTGTACCAACGAGGTCTTGTGATATGTGTCCTGTCATATCTCATCAAGCTCACTCAGCTGCATCAACATCTACTCTTGGGCTTCAGTCAAATTCATTCCCAATTGGGTGGCTGTCTTAAATTTCTTCACTTGGAACTCGATGGGAAAAAGTGCTTGTTTCCCGTAGACTAGCTCGTATGGGGTGTGTCCCGTCACGTTTCTCCAAGTAATCCTATAAGCCCATAATGCTTCCAATAACTTGTCAGCCCAGTCCTTATGATGTAGCTGAATGGTTTTTGTGAGGATGGACTCCAAGACTTTGTTCATGGATTCCACTTACCCATTATCTTGAGGGAGGTAAGGGGTAAATTTACAGTGTTTAATCTGATACTGCTTAGTGAGTGCCTTGACCAATTTTGTTGTGAATTGTGTACCTTGGTCTGTGATGATCTCGCACGGTACACCGAATCTCGTGAAGATGTCTTCGAACAAAAACTCTACTACCGCCTTTTCCGTGGCAAAAAATAATGCCCTCGCCTCCACCCACTTGGTGACATAATCGGTGCATTCCAAAATGTACTTCTTCTTCTTTGACATCGGGGAAATGGGCCCTACAAAATCCAACACCCACTTCTCAAATGGTTCGATGGCTATCTGAGGCTGAAGAGGCATATCATCGGAGGAAACTGGTCTCCCCATCTGCTGGCAAGCATCATAACTGGAGACAAATGTCTTGGCATCTTTAAAGAGTGAGGGCTAATAATACCCAGTACGAAGAACCTTGTATGTGTTTCGTTTGTTGGAAAAATTCCCCCCGCAAGGCTCGTTGTGGGAGGCTCTCAAAACATCGTACATTTCATCTTCCTGCACACACCACCTCATGATTAGGTCTGGCCCTGTGTAAAACAAGTCTCCCTCTATCCAGGAGTAATTAGCACTGCGCTGCACAATGTTATGTTTTTCCTGGGCAGACATGCTCTGAGGTAATTTCCTTGACACAAAATAATTTGCAACATCGGCGAACCAAGGAGTGATGGCAGAAATGGTGAATAATGCTTCATCTGGGAATTCATCAGGTATTGGAGTTGCCATGCTTCCCTGTCCAATATTCAAATGAGACAAAAATTCAGCTGCTAGATTATCACTTCCAGGCCTATCGATTACAATTATATTAAATTATTGTAAAAGAAACAACCATCTAGTTATTCTACCATTAGTAATTGGTTTATTCATTAAAAACCTAATGGCAGAATGATCGGTATGGACGAAAGTCTCATAATCGGTAATGTAATGTCTAAACTTCCCAATAGCATGCACAACTGCTAAAAATTATTTCTCAGTGAATGTATAATTTAATTCAACAGGGGGAATATTTTTTCTAATAAAATAGATAACATAAGGATAGTGATCTTCCCTTTGTCCCAAAAGTTATCCTAGTGCAGTGTCTGAAGCATCGATACATATGTGAAATGATAGGGACCAGTTCGGTCCTCTCAACACCAGAGTGGTAGACAATCTGTCCTTTAGTAACTGAAAGGCCTGTTGACAATTGACATTCCATACAAAGTCAACATCTTTATTCAATAACTTAAATAATGGTGCTGCAATCTTAGAAAATTTTTCGATAAAATGATGATAGTAACCTGCATGTTCCAAGAAACTTCTTACCTCTTTTTGTGAACTGGGAATAGGAATATGTGAGATTACCTCAATCTTTTCCAGATCAACTTTAATTCCTTCTAATGACACATGGTGACCTAGAACGATTCCCATAGTTTGCATCATTCTACATTTGTCACTACTAAGGGCCAGGTTTACTTCTTGACAATGAATCAACACTTTTTCTAAATTGGCCAAAGCTTGATTGAAATCATCTACATAGACTGTGAAGTCATCTATATAGACCTCTACATATTCATGGACCAAATCGGAAAAAATGGCGAGTACAACTCTTTGAAACGTAGCTGGGGTGTTACAAAGACCAAAGGGAAGGACTCTATATGCATAGGTGCCCCAAGGGAATGTAAATGTAGTCTTTTCTTGATGTTCTTCAGCTATATGGATTTGATTATATCCACTGTACCCATCTAGAAAAGAGAAGTATTTCTTACCTAAGAGCGTGTCGAGTACCTAATCAATGAAGGGCAGGGGAAAGTAGTCGCACAATGTGGCCTTGTTTAGTTCTCTATAGTAAATGTAGATACGCCATTTGATGTTATTTTTAGACACCACCACTAGAGGTGACACCTATCTATTGTTTGAAATGGGATAGATGAATTCTGCAGCTAGGAGTTTCTGAAGCTCTTCTTTGACAATTTCCTTTAATGCTGGATTCATTCGTCTTTGTGGCTGTCGGATGGGTCTCAACTCTTCATTAGTGTAAATGTGGTGGATGCAAGTGTCTGGATGGATGCCCCACATGTCAAGGTAATCCCAAGAAAATGCTCCATATTGTTCACGAATCATACCCATCCACTGCTGCTTTTGTTTCGTGTTCAATTCTGCACTGATGTGTAAGGTCCTTCCTTTAGTGATTTCTACCGGCTCAGTGGCGAGTTCATGGATTCCCTCTATTGTTGCAAAATATGTGAACAAGGCTAGATGGTAGGCTTCCTGGAACTCATCACTGAAAACATGATGGTAACCATTAAAAGAGATAGGATAATCAATACAAGAAATGTGAGATAAAAATTGGTGCAAGATATGTTCATTGGACTATTCCTGGAGACCTCTAGACTGTTCTAATGTCAACAAAGGAAACCTACAGTCTTCATCTCCATAGGGGCTCTTGAGCCATAATGGTACTTCAACAACTGTCTGAGTAGGGAGGAAAATAGACAAGGTTTGGTTATGGGAACCATTGGAAATGATAATTTCTCCGTTAATACACCCTATGACAGCATTAATAGTTTCCAACCAAGGGCGTCCCAGAAATACAGGATGTCCAGGTCTTGAGGTTTTTGGGGAAATGATGATAAATTCTATAGGATATTTCCAGGCAGCTATAATGACCACTATGTCTTCTAGGGTTCCTATTGGTTTGACGACGGATTTGTCTTCCATTTCTAGAATGATGGGGGTGGGTTTAAGCCTAGATAACTGCAAATATGTCATAGTCTCATATGTCATGGCATTTATTTCTGCCCCCAAGTCTACAAGTGTGTTTGGCAGAAGTAATCCATGTATTTCAATGGTGACAATGGGATTCCCAGGGTCATGGTACTTCACAGGCAAGTCAGAAATCATGGTGGATATTTGGCTCATGATCTTTACGCTTTGGTTCTTATGCCCTTTCCTACCTGTATTCTTGAAGCAGAAATCCTTGACAATTTTGGTGTAAATAGGGATGTCTCTGATAGCTTGCAAGAGTGAAATTTTAATGCAGACATTCCTTAATTCATTTTCCAGGTTGTATTCAAGAGGAGTCTCTTCTTTCTTTTTAAGGAGTATTTCTGGGTAGGGTGGTTCATTTGATTCTTCTTCTTGTATTTTTTTTTGTTTCTCATTTTGTATATGATTTTCGGATGATGTGGATGGAACCTCTTCCTTTATGACAACAACTGATTTCCCTTTATTAACTGTCTTCCCTGATCGTAACTGAATTTCGTTCATGGGAATGGTAGTGATCATGTATGTAGGGAAAGGCTGGATGTTAATGTTCTGTGCAGGTTGAGGTGGTCTATTGTGATTTGGGTTAGGTACGGGTTGCACAGGCAATAATGTAGGGTGAGGTGGGTTTTGAGGTGCCTGCGACGATGATGATGGGTTAGATGGCATAGGTAAAGGTTGATGCAAGGGAGGGGATGGCAACAATGGTTGTTGATATGTGTGAGGGTTATACCCTTGCTGATATGTTGAGGTGCTTGGCATATTTGGGTAGGGTGCATAGAACTGGCTCTGTGGCTGATAAGGGTTGGTATAAGGGTTTTCCCTCTAGTTCTGGTTCCATGGAGTGTTTTGTGTTTGAGGAGCAGCCCAAGGAGGATAAGCCGGCTGTAAATTCTAGGGTTGAGTTTGACTATATCCTTGGGGACTCGGTTCTGGGAACATGTTCTGATTGGGGCCTCTCCAAAAGGGCTTTTTACTTGCTTGCGATGGATCATTTGTTTTAGCATTCCCTTTATAGATGGCCTGCAGACCGGGAAGAGATGGGCATTTACCCATGACATGTTCTAAGGTGAAAATTCCACAAACCTCAATAATGTTGACGGGACACTCTCTTTCCATATGCTTTTGTGTACATCTGGGAAAAAATATTGCCATAACATCCCTTTCATCTTCTTATTTCTTCTTATGTTTTATTGTGTCGAGCTGGTTGACAATGGTGTTTAAATGTCAGTTTTGAAGTCTTCCAGCAGGTTCCCTAGTTCGACCCTAGTGATAGTAGTAGAAGCAGGTTTTTGGTTTCTAGATGCAGTATCTCGGAGATTATCACACAACTTCCTACCTACTTTAACCTGACTTCTAGAATAAGTTCGACACAGTTCGGCTATTTCAACAAAACAATTTTTGTAAATGTCCCCACCACTTAAAAGGTTTAGAGTCTCGATGCATTCGTCTCTTAATCCTTTTAGAAAGACTTTTTTGACCGTTTTCTCCTCTAGGTGGGCTCCTCGGGATTTGTGAAAATGATACAGGAAGTGCTCAAGATATTCTTCTAGGCTCTTGTCATCTAGTTGTTGCATTCTCAGAATATCATTGAGGTCCCTAGTTTTGCAGAAATCTTGGTATTTCTTAAGGAATATAGATTTCATGTCATCCAAAGTGTATATGGTGTTTTCCCCTAAGCTCATAAACCATCGAAGTGCGGTGTCTTTCAGGGTGGCTGGGAATAGTTTCAGTTTGTGTGCATCATCATCGTAATTATAGCTTCTACACATAATATAAAATTCGAAAAGAAAAGCATCAAGATCCTTTGAGGAATTACCATAAAAGAGCGGCATGGAGGTCATTGGAATGCTCTTCATTGTGATGTTCCTGGTGATGTAGAGGATAGGAAACCCGAAGGTAGTTTCTTCGTCATCGTCATCTGGTCCCCCTCGTGGTCCATCGGTGTTTTCTCCCGTTCGGCCATTCCTGTTTCTTCCAAAGAAAGTTGGTCCTTCCTCTTCTTCATGATTCCCCTCGTTGTTTTTGTTCTCACCTTCATTGTTTGCCATATTGGTGCTGATGTTGGTGGAGAAACAACCAATGGACAACCTTACTTCTTCTTGGTTTGCAAGTTCCCCTTCCAAAATCTCCTTCCCACTGGTACTCCCTTTTTCATTTTTAGTACCTGCATAACGATCAACGGGGTTAGTTAATGGAGTTTTTATCGAACCAAAATCTTCAAGAAATTGAGAACTGGAAATAAATATACCTTTATTACCCCTAGGTCTACTTCTACGCATAAGGAAATAAGAATAAAGTTGAGAACAAGCAGTAATCGGTTAGAATTTGGAGTAGCCCCACAAAATTGGATGCATGGCTCTTCACTCACGTCTTATCGTACTCTCTCCACCCTCTGACAGCCCTACAAGATCTCTGAAACTTTAGACAATAATTATTACCTAAATCTTGAAATTACAACTCCCCAACAACGAAGCCAAAATGTTGTGTGAAGTAACTGTTGAATTAATTCACCAATATTTTGCATATCAATCCGGGCTTGTAAACACGAGATGTACTGCGCTCTCAAGGTTCAACTTTTAGAGTCGAAGTTTATATGATTCCTTATGATATTTGATTTAAGAATTGAGGCACACACAAACACACACTTTCGAAAAGAAATCAATTCATCTCATCATAAAATAGGAACAATCAATAAACTCTTGTTTGAACACTGAAAACCCTTATTCAATCTATTTCAACATTAAATCTGAAATCAAAACCATTAGTTAATCAACAACAACTTTAATTCAGTAACTCACTATTTGTAGAAAATCTCAAAAACCCTAATTCTAATCTTTGGAGGTCACACTTAGAAGGAATTACCTAATCCGAGTGAACCTATAAACTGATTCCACACTCACACAGTGAACTTGTAATTACTAATGGTATCCCTAATTAACTCTGATGTCAACAATTCATGCAAATTTCATTATACTAGTGTCAAGAGAAAGGTGCACTATCACACTGGTTTGAATATCTATTTTACACACAGACTTCAGTCATGATAGCCATTAATTTTTCATACCTAGCCAACCCATACATATATGTGTTACTCACTTTTGACAGTTTCAATTCCAAAACTTCTACTTTTCATGTTGGGTGTGGAGCCTGATTATCTTGTTTACTTTGTATCACAGCATTGGACCCCTGTACCTTAAAAGGGGCGGCAACACCACCCATATTTAATTGCTGCCGTGGGGGGTCTAGGGGGGGCGGCAGCGCTTTTTGTCGGGGGCAGTGCCCCCGAAGCTAAAAAAAATGTAAAATTTCCTTGTAAAAGTATAGTAATTTCTAGTCAATCTGGGCCGTTCATAGGCAGATGATTTGACGGTAGAAGTTATGTTTAGTTTAGGGTTTTTTGCCCTAGAAGGCAACCCCCTTGTATATATGAGGGTATTGTATTGCGATTGTGTATTATGTGTGTATTCTCAGAGTGAGAAATAGATAGGGAGACTGTGAGAGAGAACAGAGGATATTACAATATGCTGTAGGTTTTGTCTCTTCAATTTTTGCTGGATAATAGAAAGGAAGGACTGGCTGTTCAGGGTGGACATAGACCAAACTGGGTGAACCACGTATATCTGTGTCTCTCTGGTTTTATGTGTTTTGTGTGCTTGTATTTTTCACATATTTTATGTGTTGCATTGCTCCATAATATATAATTTTCTAACATTTCAAACCAAACTAAAATAAACTCAAATTATCACAAATGCACAACTACCCTCTAAAGATAAGCTTTTAATTACAGTTGTCTTTCATCAAACTTCCAACTATACTCTGGCAAAGTTACTCAAACTTCTATAACAATCGACACTCTGGTTTCTGCAATAAGATAATGCTCTTAATTCAATAAACACACGTTGCATTAAGACATAGAAATAGAAATGAATTCAATCTCAAAACTAAAAGTTGACAAGTTCACATAAATTTCCATTAGCAGTCATCTAATCATCCTCTGAAACTTGCAATAAAATGTTTCAACCTTTAATGAATGATTTATTTCGAACTAAGTTGCAGGGGTTAAATCACTTCGTCACTGCTATTTTTATGGACATGAAATTGTGAGACTTGCACCAAACTATGAACCCTAACATACAATTTCAAGCATCGATCCAGAAGGAATGCTGGTTAAGGTTTTTCCATGATCACTCTGTCCTTAAGGAATATGTATCCACTCAAAAATAATCTTGCCAATTCACCTAGATGCTACAACAGTCTTTGTAAATGACCTTCCACTCTAAACCCTGATCTTATGAAAAACGAGACAAGACTGTAAACTTCTATTTAATCACACCAAAAGAATGAAGAAAACTTGCTCATAAATCTTCTATGAATCATCTACTTTCTCCTACCTGATCAACACACGGGTCTCCTAGTGACTTGTCGGCTAAGACCCAAAAAGAACCTATATATGTCACTCTCTAATGAATAAAAATTCATGCTCCTATTATGTCTTGAGAAATGATAAATTTCAAGCCAAAACTCCAATGTAAGCAAAAATATGCTTCCTCAAACCAAATGCATGGAATTCAAACAAAATTATTTAATCTAGAAGTGACATACAGCTGCTACGAGCAACTGAACTATGTTTACCAATCTGAACTATGTTTACACATGAAATGAGATGCAGATCATTTTAACACACATAACTAATCAACACAGAGAACCAAATAATCATTAAATCTATTTTGCAAATTCGAGCTATGCTCTCCGACTGAAATCGATCTGGAAATTTATCTCGCAAAGGATTTAATTATATAACCATGCTCTGTTCATTCACACACAGGAACACATTCAAAAATTCATTTATCCAGAGAGGTGAAAGAGTATATGCCAGAAAAAAATTACCTCTACTACAGCAACATGAATCAAATTCCAGAAACGAAATCGATCTTCAAAACAATTAATTGGGAAATCAAGAATTGAATCAAACTCTTTTACAAATTACCTCTGCTACAACAACATGAATCAAAATTCCAGAAAAAAAATCGATCTTCAAAACAATTAATTGGGAAATCAAGAATTTAATCAATCTATACTTATGAACTCCCTCTATTACAACAACATAAATTGAATGCCAAGAAATGAAATCGACTTTAAAAAAATGAATAATTATGCAATCATAATTGATTCAAACTAATACCTATGAATTACCTCTAGCTGCGTCTATGGGGCTGAATCGATTGTGGTGGGCCCTTGCCACACTCGGGAAAGCGTTGGATTACAATCCTAACTACACCTACAACAAATTAATTCAGAAGTTCATCAAATCCACAACATTCCACAAAAAATTAATAACGCATCAGAGTAATTTCAATTCGATTTTCACCAATATAACATGAAATCGCAGTTCAATATTGATAGCTGAGAAATGAGAATACATTAACCTCCTCATTAAACTAGATGTATTTTCCTTTATAGGCATCATTACTTACATAATTAGTAGCAATTCTATTATAGAGCACGACGTTGGAAACCATGGATATGGTAATCCATGAAATCAATTCTATCTGTCCTAAATTTACACTATCAGTTCCTTATTTAAAAACCGCATGCTGTTATAGGAAAAATGTTCCTAATTCTTGTCAACTGAACTCCATTATACGTATAGTGGCCAGCTGGTCCTTCACTGATCTTTGAATTTGTCGAAGTGTTGGAAGGGGCATCGAACTTACTGGGTTGGAGCTTCTATCTTGAGGTGTGTTGGATTATCAACTGAAAGATGGTTGAAGGAACGATGGTTGAAGGAACATATTTTTCCTCCAAGTCAAAGAGTCAACCAAACATGTCCTTTAATAGTAAGTTAACAAATAAGCATGCTACTAAAAATTCTTAAACTAGCTATAGAATAGTAGAAACAAAATACTTGTACTGCCTTTTACCTTTAACAAGAATTGATGGAGTTTTTCCATAGAGAGGAAAAAGGAAGTATATATGTGTCAAAACTGGGCCAAAAGAGGCAAAGAAGGTAAGGAAGAAAAGACAAAAAGTAGCCTCAACACTCATGTTGAGGGCACATATCCTTGTATGACAAAGAACATCATCCATGTACATAATCACCATTTTCAGCACTATAAGAGGCAACCTACCCCATTTTGACACCGGGCCTAGAGATGTAGCCCACATTGGGTGAACTATGTTATCAAATGTCTCATGTTCTTATGTTGCTGATGGTTGTCTTGTTTCCTCTTCTTTACAACACGCACATATGTTCATTTATGCTCTTTTAAATGTAATTCTAACCACATCATAGAAGTAAAATATCATGGGTAAATCCAATAGCTGACAGACCCAGATCAAGTGGTATCAGAGCGGTCTTCTTGCTGATGTGAATTGAGAACGTGAACAAGGACTGAACGTGTAGCAATGGAGGATGAAGAAGAAATGTATGAGGCCATGCTGAGGATGTCCAAAACGGTGGACATGATGTATGCATCTTATGAGAGACAGGAGAAAGAAGAAGAAAAAAGAAATGCTTCATCCACACCTTCTAGTAAATATTCATCGCTTTCATTGTATTCTCATCATTTGAATGAGGAGATCAACCATAGCCTTCAAGAAGATAATGCTAAATTTAAAATGCTTCTACGAGAGGAGAAAGAGGACAAGAAGAGAGTGCAACTTCAATTGCAAGCCACAGAGGTAGCCATGGGAGAACTGAAGCGCAATAACCAGAGCCTTCAAGAAAAGGATGCTGAATTAAGGAAGCTTCTACAAGAAGAGAAAGAAGAGAAATAGATACCGAAGCTTCACTTGTGAGCCGCAGAAGAGGCCTTGGATAAGTTGAATCACAATGAAGGCTAAAAGAGGCCATCATCACCTATGTTCAAATCAACAGTTGAGGTAAACAATGCTGATTTCTCTTCAGTTTCATCTTCACATGCTATTATTTCTGTTGGAAACATGGAGATACCCATTACAGGAATTTTCATGATACTCCTTACCAAAATGGGGTACAAAGGAGGAGGACTTGGTGTGAATGGCCAAGGCATAACTCAACTATTGGAGGTTGTGAAGAGACCTTGATTCATAGGTATGGGATACACTAAAGGAAAGTTATCAAAGATGTCAGAAGATTCCAATACATGGTTGAAACCATTGGGGAAAGAGAATGATGGGAACACTTCACCATCATCCTATGATAATGCACATTGCCGAGAAAGGGATGAGGCAAGCTCTCATCACCATGATCGCACCAGGGACAACCGAGAAAGGTATAACAAGTATCGATATTCTAATGTTCATTTTCATTATAAGCATGTTGCTAACAATGAACATAGATCATGGCATCAGAAAACATGTAGTTTTTGTGGATTACATAACCATGTATTTTCTGAGTGTTGGAAGAGAATGGCAGCACGAAAGACGATGAGGCATGAAAGGCCTTCTCCACACCAGGGAAAGAAGAAGGTAAAGTAGGTCTGGAGGAAGAAGACCCATTGCCGTCATTGCAACAGAAGTGGCCATCAAAGAGCCACGTGTTGTAGGCTCTATCCAGAGCAACGTCTCAAGGACAAAGTCTCCATGCATGAACTAGATGAAACAATTGTTCAACAAAGAAAATCCACAAGAAGATAACCCATTCACTTTGATAAGTGAGAGATGGTTTTTCTAGATGTGTTAGCTTGTTTTGGCCTTACTTTGTAAATCATGTGTTTCAATTTAAAATTTAAAAGTGATGATGTGTTTTCTAACACTTGTTAAGAAATAATGATATTTTGGCCTTGTATTGATAGCTAGGATATTGATTCCATTTTGCTATAAACTTGACCACAGAGTATGTGTTATAAAATCATGGCAAGTATGGGATGCTTGGGTCACATTTGGTCATGTAATTAAGCATGTAATTTGTAAGAATATTGTACTATAGGTTTGCAGAGGATGCATGTGTCATCTCATCGGTTTTGGCTCTGAAGGACAAAGGTGAAGGAGAATGAAGGGTGACCTTTCAGGACACTTGTGGTGTAGAAAAAGTACAAAGGATTTGCAGATTATTTTCATGCTTTTGGTGGACCAAAATTTCCTTACTGGGGAGGATTGATCTAGGTGGCTCTAGACACCCTCATGAGACCAAGAGAGCTCAGAAATGGTCAAAATTCAAAGTGGTTGAATTTCTCTCGAACTAAGTTCAGGTTGAAGTTCTCGTCGCCCTGATTCCAATGGTGCAAAAAGATCTCCAATTCGAGGCGATATGGAGAATTTATAGCGAGTAAAAGTTGCGGTCAAAGTTGGGCAGTGGGCCAGGATTAAGTGTCCCACAAATTCACCGTCAATCAACATGGAACTTAGCTCCGGAAAATGGGTGAAATTGTGGCCTCGTTAAATTTCCCAATGACCCTTATTTTCATTAAAGTAAAAAACAACCAGTTTGTTTTAAATAATGAAAAAAATTATTAAAAATAGGGGTGGCGGGCTGCCACCCTTGCCACCCTCGAATGTATCCACATTTATTTATTATATAATAATTTCATTTGGGGGCGGGCTATCAACCCCACCACCCTCGCCGGAACCCACCATATAACATAACAACCAATTATGTGGGTGGGTGGGCCACCTCTGGTGACTCATCACACGTCACCACCTGCTCCATATTTGACATACAAAGGCTAGAACCGATGGGATTTGAACCGACGGCCGGTGGACCGGACCTGCCCACGTGGCGAATCCACAATAATCTAATTCAAACCAACACCAAACATTACAAAAAATAACCAACGCACTATGTTAAAAACACACCACAAAAAAAACAAATGTCGAATTTTGGGGGAGGCGGGATTTGATCCCCCGACTTCTCGTCAAAAACTCACCAAATTGATCACTGCACCAACGGTGCATTTGTGGATTAATCTGCCATTGAGGGGGTATTTAAGCTCACCTTTTTACAAGTGCGAGGGGGCAGAGGCATAGAATGGTGCGGAATTTAGAAGGTTAATATATTTTCATTTACAGGGTAGAATAAACCAACGCAGAGTTTGAGAAATATCATTATTTGCAGGTGCGGAACCACAAGCCATGGAAGACAGTAGAATCATGCCCCAACGAATCTTGAGGGCATAAAAAACATTAATTTGGGTCCCGAAGTTGGAGGAGTCAGAATTCGACAAACTTTATGTCGATTTTACACCTCTTGATGAGAGGAATCCGATGACAATGCCCGTTTCAATAGCATAGATCCCTTTTTTTGGCCATTTTCCAGATTGCGGTGACACTGTCAAATTCTCAAGTGTGGACATTCAATTTGATGCCCTCAATGCCACGAATTCGATGGAGCAACCAGATTCAATAGTTTGGATTCACTTCTTCAACCAACTTTAGGGGTTGAGGTATATTCAGTGTTGATCATGTGCCTCTTTAATCAATTGTAGTGAGATGTATTATGTTGTCTAGATCCTTGCTTGATGCATGTTGCAGGATATATTTTTTTTTTTCATGTGAGATTATGTCATGCTGATAGGAGGTCCATTGTGAGTGAGAGTTCCTGTAGAGGAATGTCTCGTGGAGAGACAATCCACTCATGTTGAGGGCACATGTACTTGTATGACAAAGAACATCATCCATGTACATCATCACCATTTAAAACACTATATGAAGCGACCTACCCCATTTTAACACCGGGCCTGGAGACATAGCCAACACTGGGTGAACTCCGTTATCAAACGTCTCATGTTCTTATGTTGCTGATGGTTGTCTTGTTTCCTCTTCTTTACAACATGCACATATGTTCATTTATGCTCTTTTAAATGTAATCTAACCACATCACAAAAGTAACATATCATGGGTAAATCTAGTAGCTGACGGACCCGGATCACTGGACATGTGATTTATTATTTAAGTCAGAACCTTACACCGACCGAGATTAAGCATACACATGTGGAAAATCTAGCCTTGGAAGCTGTGCAAGTTGTCCAAAGATTCTGTCGCTACATATTGTTACGCAAAACTACCGTGATCTTTGACTGCAACCCTATGATGTCTATTTTGACTAAAAAACTACTAGGGGGAAAATACTCGTAATGTATAGTTATCCTACAAGAATTTTATTTTGAATTTGAAAAATATAAATCAAAGAAATCACTGGTGTTTGCTAAACTCTTATGTGACTTTCCCTACACTGAATTTGAAACTATGGTAGATGATCATCTTCTCGATGAACCTCTATTTCTGATCAGTAAATTGGATCCTTGGTATGGATATACAATTATATATCTTCAAACCCAAACTTTTCAGCCTGAAATTTAATGATCTAATCGTCATAGAATTTGATACCATTCCTAGAAATATAGCATTTTTTGCGACACTCTTTATCGCCATGGTGTCGATTCTGTTTTTTGAAGTTGTTTAACTCATGAACTAGCCAGGAAGTTTTTAAATAAATACCACTCTGGAGCATGTGGTGGTCATATGTATGGGTTTTCCAGTGCCAAAAATATATTGTGCGCTGGCTATTTCTGGCCGTCACTCTTCAAAGATTGTATCCTTGCAGTTAGAAAATGTCACAATTGTCAAAATTTTGATCGAAATATGCGCACCCCTCCTGCTCCTCTTCACCCAATCACAGTTGTCAATCCATTTGAAAAATGGGACATCTATTTCGTTACATGTAACCCTCACTCAACCAGGGGGCATGGGAATATTATTCTAGCTGTAGATTATTTTACCAAATGGGCCGAGGTTATGCCTACATTCAAGGCAGACAACGAAACTGAAACAATTTTCATATTCAATCATGTAATTTCTAGGTTTGGTATCCCTCAAGCCATCATTACGGACCATGGTAGCCACTTTCGAAACGTTATGATGACTGAACTTTCTTCTCATCTCGGATTACGCCATGATAATTCCACACCTTATTACACACAGGAAAATGGTCAGGTCGAAGCTATAAACAAATTTTTAACCAATATGATTTAGCTGACTGTAGGAATTCATAAATAGAATTGGAATACCATGCTTTTCTCAACATTGTGGGCATATCGTACCTTGGCAAAAACATCTATGGGTTTTACTCCTTTTCAACTTGTTTACGGTTTGGCAGATATTTTACCCATTGAATGTGAAATTTCGTCATTAAAACTAGCCATCGAGTTATTACCACTACCTCTGAAGAGGAAGAGCGCTTCTAATACTTAACAATTTTAGATGAAACTCATCGCCCCAATGCATTATTTGTCGAGGCTCATAAAAAATGTGTTAAGGCACAATATGATCAAAGTGTTAATCCTCGTGTCTATTGAGAAGGTGATCTAGTCTTAGTTTTTTATCAAGCTCATGATAAGCGAGGCACTGGTAAGTTAAAACTTATATGGCATGGACCTTACATTGTTAAGCATGTACTTGCAAAAGGTGTCTATGAATTAGTTGATTATGACGGTGTCTCTTTGGATCAACGTAGAAATGGTCTTTATTTGAAGATATATAATGCATGATTTATCTCGTGGAGATATTCATTTTTACAATATTTACATTTTTAGGAATGTGTGCCATAGATTAGTTATTTTTCTTTGCAAGTTTCCACTAATTTTCCTACTTATCTTGATTACTATCGATATTGTAGATGTCGACATTACCTTAGACATACAATGGTTTTGTTGACGATGCCTGTCGTAGTACACATAATCTATCTTCTGCAGCTTGGGTCATCTCTTCACCCATTGATGAGTTAGTTTATATTCATGGGATTTGCCTTTGTCAAACAAGGAAAAAATTAGTAAGTATATTGCAATCATTGAGCTATTATCTGATGCCATTGCATTTGGCATTCGACGTTTGATTGTTAGGTTAGATTCAAAACTCACTGTATTACATTTAAACAGTGTCTATGCAATTAGAAATCCATCATTTTTAAGAATGTTTTTAAGGGCCCGTCTCTTGGAAATAAAGTTTGATTATATTGAATAGAAACACATTTCAAGAAATTTAAACACTTTAGCTGATGCATTGGCTAATCGAGAGTTAAATAGATATTTTCAACATTAAGCATAAACCAAAATAATATTCAATCCATGTTGAACAAGATACTAAGAAATTGAAAAGTAGTAATCATCATTAGGTCAAAATAGTAGTTTGTTATAGTTTGTCAAAAATATACATCATTTGTGGTCATAGGCCTCACACGCCTTATGATCCAAATATACTGATATAAAAAACAAAAATTTAGTTTGGGAGGACCATCAACTATCCATGATGATGATCATGATAGAATACAATAGCACGCACCACTCGGCGTAGCTATCGTTTGAACAAACCAGGAACTCCAGTCACATGCCTCTAGTATAAAAGAGGAAAATCATCTGTCCCAATCTCTGGGATGTCTATAGTTAGCCTCTCCAGGTTGTGTTCCAACTCTGTCAAGACCTCAACTACATTGTTTTGTGGTGGCACTGCTTCTATGGGCTGTGCTCCCCATCTGTCAAATCGACGAACTAATGCTGGTTGTGCTGGACCCACATCTCTGTTAACTTTGATTATTAATATTGGATGATAAAAATCAAATAAAAATCTATAAAACATAAAAATTTAAAATGAGACTTTTTACCTGGGTCATCCCACTATGCTCCAGGCGGGAGTGATGTATCAGGGTTACCCCTGTAATCCATCCCTGCATAGGGGAATTCCTTGATCATAAATATATGGCTTCTTATCCATATGAAAAATTGAGGTGTGTATCGAACAATAGGACCTCCATCGACGCCATGACGAGCCATCAACGGAATCCATTGCAACATGCGAGGATCTCTTGGTCCTGTAGGATCCACTAACTGTTGTTGCGGTATGAGGAGTGGAATCATCTCTAGAGAAAATGATACCAGAATGGCACTGTAGCCAAAATTCTTCAGCTTTCCATTCTTGGCTCAAGTAAGCTATCCTTTCATGTTGACAAACACTCCTTCACACCAATTGAATACCGTTCTCTCGGAAAATTCAACAACTATTTGAAATTGAGCTTTGGTGGCCACCTGGGGTGCTGCACTACCACACAATCTCGTGACTGTGAAAGCAATAATATTTAGATCAAGTCACTCGATAGTTTTAATAACGATCATCCCATCTTTCAGTTGTGAGTATTGAGTGCAATATTGCAACATGTATGAAGCAGTAGAATTCCCTCCTGGCCATCATCCAAACAGAGAAATGTCATGTCCCCTACGAGGTAAACCAATGATAAAATAAATATCCTCTGCATCAATAATGAGTAGATGATCTCCAATGATGAAACACTATTCCTGGATATCCCATGCATTCACTAACCAGGTCATTAGCTCTACTTGAGCTTTCATTCCCTCAATGGACCAAAATTTTTAGTTTGCAGTTCTTCAAAGCTCGTAGTGTTTCTGAGCTATCAATTTCCTTAACATCCCATGTTTTGTGCTCACGTTCCCTCCACTCAAGCACCATGTTTCAATTTTCCTACAAATGATCATTTAAGAGAATTAAAATCCTTTTGGAGAAACTTAGAGCAATTTTTATGGTAGAAAAATAATGTTTGAAAAACCTCATGACACCTGTGTGATTTGTCTTTACACATAGTCTGTTCTTGTGCTCTTTATGTATAGAAAAACTACACAACCATGGTAATTTTCTATGTAGAAAATGATCGGGGTACGCAGGCCTGATGAGGAAAACCCATGCACCCCCGCGGGTGATTTCTAAAAACATATTCTCCCCTAAAAATTAATCCTATAGAATAAAAACAAGATTAAAAGGATGAAATACAAGATAATGGAGTAATTGGTGACATGGAAAATACGGTTCGTGAAATGGTCCACTGGTTCGCTCGATATCAGCCTCATAAATTCTATGGTAAAAACCCTTTTTTACTGCTCTAAAAATGAAATGGTGAAAATGACTTATTATTTTCAAATTTTATAAATATTTTATGAATAAAATAATATTATTTTATTCCTTTGACCTTTCAGAAGTTCAAAATTTTGATATTTTTACCACAATTGAGAACACATTATCGTAATTTTTGAGTTTTATGTGTAGAGAACAGATCGTGTTTTAAAAATGAATCATTTTGACAACAAAGTAAAATTTTCTCACTATTTCGGACTCTCAAAAAACATGAAAAAGCGAAACCATGGAGTTCTCTTTCAAGCCCTTTTTAGACTCTCTAAATATGAAGATATTGTTGAGCACATGACTATTCGAACTCGTTAAAATAAATGAACAATCTTCTATTCAGTATAAGTTTACCCCTTTACCAGAGTGAACTATACTACTTACGAAAAATGTATACATTGACTAAGCATGGTCAATAGATTTCTCTCCTGCATCATTTTATCCTTTTTCTGGTTTGAGAGAGTAAATTTACAAAAAATAACATTGTGGAGTTTACTTACGGTTTTCTCTTGACTCCCTAAAATTGAAAAACACCGAGTTTTGTTTTCTTTGAGATCATTAAAAATATACATTGAAATAACTGATTGAGTTTTCATTTTGTGTCTTTTCGAACTATTTAAATATGAAAAAACATCGAGTTAATCCTACGCTAGATTCGTTAAAGTTGAACAATGCAAGACTTGTCGATCACAACGGGACCGAACCACTCGTTCCTAGGGTTTGTTAAAAATAATTCGGAGGACTCATACGAAGGATGAGCTTACACAATAATAAAATTTTATCCTCCTCAAGCTTGACAAAAATAAAGAGGTACTTGCCAGTAATGGTGGGGGGGAAATTGGGAAAAGGGATTTATCTTTTGTACTTGTTTTAAAAGCAACATGTCACTCTTGAACACGACACTTTTTCACACTTGTGTCTAGGTTGGGTAATCCTTTTGTCTTACAGTTAATCGAACCTCATTGAAAGTATTTAGCTGGTTTTGGGTATTATCTATGATTCAAATGCTACCAATTAATTTATAGTGTCATTATGTGTCCAAGAGAAAGTTCAACCTCAATTCACTTTTCATTGCAAATATTTGCCTCCATTCGCGTTGACCATCCTTGAGTCAGTCCTTGAAAAATATTTATTCAAATTGATACAATGAGTTTCGTGTCGTAGGCCCTCCTGTGACAGGTCGCTTCCTATCGAATTCAACTCATTATCTAGGAAGTTGATCCAAAAACCTTATGAATACCTTCAAATTTGCATGCCCTAATGCCAGGTTTTTCGCCTTCGACGATAGGTTTTCATCATTGGCCTTTGATCAAACAACTCTATGATTGTTCAACTGCAAATCATTCATTCACACTTCATAGATTGTACTGAGGTACTTTGAGAGCCATTATCATTATTGGTGTTTTCTCTCACACTTGTTAACAATTTTCATCATTCAACGATAATCAAGTGGTTTCTTCCATGTTCAACTTTGACACATTCAATCGCATGCTTAGATTCATACTAGTTCAAGATACAAAGATCAAGTCCCTGGATCTAGTTTCATCCATCCAGGTTGCGAGGAGTTATGTATTCATGTTTGAGTAGACTAATTCACTTCACCAAGTTTGATCTTCATTTAAGATGTCATGAAATTAGAATGAAGACTGAAGACATTATGAAAACAACTTTTAGAACTCATGGGGGTCATTATGAATTTTTGGTCATGCCTTTTGGCCTAACCAATACACCTTATACATTTCAAGGTTTAATTAATTCCATTTTCAAACCCTTCCTTAGAAAATTTGTGTTAGTATTTTTTGATGATATAATTATCTACAATAAGTCTTGGAAGAATCATGTTCAACATGTTGACATGGTGCTCAAACTATTGGAGGAGAAACAATTATATGAAAAAACATCCAAATGTTTCTTTGGAGTACAGGAGGTGGAATTTATGGGTCATATTGTATCTCATGAGTGTGTTAAGGTAGACCCTAACAAAATTAAATCCATTAAGAAATGGAAAATCCCCACAACCATAAATCATTTGCTAGGATTTCTCAAGCTAACAAGGTATTATTGCAAGTTTGTTAAGAATTATGGGAGAATAACAACACCTCTAACAAAATTAATGAAGAAAGATGCATTTTCTTGGACTCTAGAAGAAAGTAAGGCCTTTGAACATCTTAAATAAGAAATGTGCCATGCATCAATCTTAGTTACGCCAAACTTCACAAATATATTTATTGTGGAATGTGATGCCTCAGACAGTGGAATTGGTGTCGTTTTAATGCAAGAAGGAAGACCCATTTATTTTGAAAGATGTCCAATCAAAGGAAAGTGTTTACACAAAGTTATTTATGAGAAGGAAATGTTGGAAATACTATATGCACTAAAGCAATGGCGACCTTACCTAATGGGAAGCCACTTCAAGATAAAAATAGATCATGATAGTCTTAAATAAATTTTGGAACAAACTTTATCTTCAGAAGAGCATAAAAAATGGGTCACAAAGGTGTTAGGTTATGACTTTGAAATCGTCTACAAGATAGGGAAGCAAAATGTTGTTGAAGATGCACTCTCAAGAAAGGATGAGGATGTGGAAGAATTGCTTTGTTTCATTTCGATTATCCAAGCAGATTGGATAATCAAAGCAAGGAATGAATGGAAGAATGACGATGAAGGGTGGACACTCATTCAAAATTTGCAGCAATATCCCAGTACATATGATATGTTTAGCCAGAAAAATGATTCATTATGGTACAAAGATCGCTTATATCTTTGTAATAATTCACAACTCAAACAAAATATTTTGTTGGAATTGCACACCTCTCCCTCAGGAAGGCACTCAATATTTTTAAACACTTACTAGAGGGTCAAGAAGTATATTTTTGGGATGAATTTAAATCTGATATTCAAAATTTTGTGGCGGAATGTTTGGTTTTCCAAAAAAATAAAGTTAATACAACTAAGAGCCCGGTTTTGTTACAACCTTTATCCATTCCAAGTCAATGTTGGGAGGAGGTTTCAATGGATTTTATCACAATTTTACCCAGTCTGAAGGAAAAATGTTTTTATGGTGATAATTGATAGACTTACCAAGTATGCACACTTTTGTGCATTATATTATCCATTTAATGCTAGCACAGTTTTTACTGAATTTATGGAAAAAATTCAAAAGCTACATGGAAAATCAAAGATTATTGTAAGCAACATAGATCCAATTTTTACAGTATATTTTTGGACGAAATTATTTTCTTGTCTGGGTACTCAATGAGCTAATAGCTCATCTTATCATCCTCAATCTGATGGACAATCTGAGATAGTTAATAAATGTTTGGAATGATATCTTCATTTATTTGTATATGATAAACAAACACAATGGGTCGAGTGGTTTCCTTTGGGTGAATGGGGGTATAAAAATTCCTTCCATACTACAAAAAAAATGACCGCATTTATGGCACTTTATGGATATCGTACACCTTCCATCACATCATATTTAAGAGAAAATTACAAGGTTCAAGCAGTGGAAGATCACATCGAGCATCAACAACAAGTTCTCCAAATATTAGGGGATAACCTCACTTTGGCGCACAATCGAATGAAACAAGAGGCAGATCAACATCACAATGAATGAAGTTTTGATGTAGGTGGCTGGGTATTTTTACGGTTACAACCATACAACCAAATGTCCCTCAAGCAAGCTAAGAAAGATTATACATTATCACCAAAATAATATGGCCCATACAAGGTGTTGCAAAATATTGGTACTATGGTATACAAATTGGAGCTTCCTACATCTTCCTGAGTGCACTTAGTTTTCCATGTTTCATGCTTAAAGAAGGTTATAGGTGACAAGCTTCCAATTCAACCAATATTGCCAAAACTTGATGAAAAAGGAAAAATCATATTGTAACCTGAAGTAGTCATGGAAACAAGAACTCGAAAAATACAAAATCAATCAATTTCAGAGTATCTCATCAAGTGGAAGAACTTATTCGCTGAAGATTCGAAATGGGAGGATGAAAATTTTATACAGAAACATCTAGAACTACTCAAGTGTTGAGGACAACACTTTTTTGAAGGAGAGGGGCATGTCAGGTCCCTATAATACTAGTGTATCCCCTTATTTTTATTATTAGTGTAGTCCCCTTATTGTTATTGTTGTGCCCATGTAGTTCCCATATTGCTATTATTGTGCCCCATAGAAGCCCAATATTTTTATTGTTGTGCCCATGTAGTCCCCATATTGCTATTATTGTGCCCCATAGAAGCCCAATATTGTTATTGTTGTGGCCTTACATTATTATTGTTATTTCGAATTTAATTATTTTGTGACCCCTTAGACTCCTATATATAGAAATGAGGTGTTGTCATTTGAATCATCCAAGAATTGTCCATTTATGTAATGTAAAGGAGGTTTCCCCCTTGAAGAGGATATTTTGTAAGTCATTGATCTATTATTTCTATTGTTTTGTGCGCTTTTTGAATAACACCCAATATTTGAAGGCGTGGATTTATATCCCCATTATGGAGTGCTAAAAAATGAAAAAAATATGAATACACTATGTGGGCATATCAACACTGAGTTCAAGGTGATTTTAAGGTTCATATCCTTCAATTCAAGTTGTTCAACAACGAGTAAATTTGCTGATAAAGCTCCAATATGACTTTAGGTTAAAACAAGTGACCAAAAATTTTTAAGGTTATGATCCTTGAAAGTAAAATTTTAAGTTGAACCTTCAAAGAGTTTTTTTGGATAAGTCAAGCAGGTTCAGATTCAAGCCCAAGTCTCAAAACCCAAGAAAAAACTGCTACATTTGTGTATCAGAAGGGATTTTATTTATCAAATTCATAGCAAAAAAGGTACAGATCAAAAAACTGAAAGGATATGCATGAAGTACTTCGATAAAGTTGGAAATTGTCTACGAAGATGAGAAAATGTTGGGAATCAACACCTTAGATATTCAATTTGGGTTGATTTGTTGAGAGGAAATCGTAGCACATGGTGCTAAAGTATTTAAATCGTTTCAATAGCCAATGTAAACATGTATCAAACCAAACTAGACCAAGGTAAACAAGTAACAATCCATACCAGATCAAATTTGCACCATAAGATTTAACAAACGAATGGTCACGAAATTGATTTAGATTGCTGAGAAATACTTGTGAATTTGAAATATTTGGAACTTGGAATTATAACCACATTCATGCAATAAAGGAATACACAGAAAAAATGGCTGTTTCGTAGTGGAAAAAATGAATCTTTCACAATTATCCAGTTAGATGGTATGAAAAGGACATCCTCAGCAGGGAAAAACATCAATCCTACCATTATGACTACTGACGTTGCAATTTCTATTACTATGAAGGAAATTTCATGTGAGAGCAAAGGACAAACAAAATAAATTTCAATGCAATATGTTGTGAACTAGAAAACTGGCAATGCAACAAACCCCATTAGCCATTACACTTTCTTTAATGCTACAACAACTTCATGCCACTGTGTACCCTAGACTCTAGAGTCTATACATTAGTCAAAGAACAAAGCAAGTTGCAACCAACCTCGTGTCACTATGTACCCTAGACTCTAGAGTCTATACGTTAGTTAGAGAACAAAGCAAGTTGCAACCAACCTCGTGCCACTATGTACCCTAGACTCTAAAGTCTATACGTTAGTCACAAAACATGTTGCAACTAGGGCTGGAGGTAATAAATAACTGGAATTTTAAAAAGTATCTAGCGAATCCACAACCCTTCCTAAAACATTTTATAATATTATTTAAATTAAAAAAAATAAAATAATTTTTTTTCTTACCGCCTAAATTTTAGTGAGCACTTCTCTAATCTAACATGTTCAATTTTAAACACTCCTTCCAATACTTTCAAAATTGAGATAATAATTAGGGCTTTCTACATAACTAGATATACAATGCACATACATCACTTTGTGCATCCGCACTTCTCTCACCCTTGACCTAAGGGCCCTAGTATTGGGGAACATTTATGAATGGATAATACCAAAGATCGACGTTGTTTCAGTAGCGAAGACGAAATTCCGTCCATGTGCATTGCACCTTTTGGACCCAGTGCACTACATCTGGACAAAGTTTGATCGCACTTGGTGGATAAGGTGCAGTGCATTTAGACAGAAGTGTGTACTTGGTCGAATGAGCACGTCATATGAACAGAATTTGGCGCTCCAATGGTTGCCAACATGTTGAGCTGAGCATTACCCTTCTTTGTATTAAACTCTATAAATGTTCACCAATTTTGACAGTTGGATTCACGTCTCAGTCACGGGAAGCTGTTCTTAAATTGTTGCAAACCTTTTTTTTCTCAAGCAATGAAGTGACTTGTGATTCATTCTTCAATTATACTTCTCTCTTATCGTAAATTATTTTCAGATTTCAAATTTTACAATTTGATCTGATCTTTGATTTTTTTTTACACAGTTTCTTAATGTGCGTGAATAACATCCACAATCCTTCCAATCATGTGCGATTTATATATCTATTTTCCAATTTCCAATGGCTGCCTCCACCTTTTCCTAGGGTAATCTCAACAATAATTACTGCCTTTGAAAATTCATCATGGCCTAGATGTGAAGAAAATCTCATGAAGGCATCACTGCCGTCGCCTTTTAATAGAGAGATTTTATGGATTAGCAGCAATTGTGACATGGAGATAATTTGCATGGAACTGTTTCCTTTCATGTAGCCATTTTCTCTATCACATATGTGGAATCAAAGTGGTATTGGATGACGACCTCTGCGTATTAAATGGGGTGCCACTTTTTTTTTCAGTATTTTATGAGGTGAAGCCCTCTGGGATTCGATGGATGCGGCATGATCATGGAGTCTTCGCTCAAATCTTAATGTTTTAAGATGGTTTTTATTTTTCATTTTAAATTTTTTTCTCTACAAGATATTCAATGTTTATTTTTGTTTATTAATTAAATATATGTACTACACATTTTGGAATACTTCAAAAGCTAGAACGAACTTAGTATTGGGTCCGAATCAATGATATTCTTCCCTTTGTCATATCCCTTGTCTGGTTCTGGCTCAGGATCAGAACATGCATCTGATTCGGGTGCCTTCAGTTTGACCACTAGCAACTGTTTGGCCCAACACTCGTTTGTATTGTGAGTGGGGCTATTATGAAATTCACACCACTTCCCTGTGTCCTTCTTTGGATTTGTGGTGGTTTTATGAGTCACCCCGCTTTGGATCCGCCCATTGTTCTGTGGTTCGGGGGCGCCTTTCCCTAGCTTCGGATTCGCGGATCTAAAGTCTCGTTTATTCTGCTTAAATTTCTGCTCGATCTTGGCAGCATAGCGATATGCCGTGCCAAGCGAGGTAATGTTGAGGAACTCCATTTCCTCCGGGATGTGTTTATGCAGACAACTGTAGTACTTTTGCACCAAATTTCACTTTGAATTTTTAATACCCAACTTTGTGCATAGGGTATGGAGCAAATTCATCAGTTCGTGCACATCTTGATCCCTTTGCTACCACAACATTGTCCATTGGATGTATTTTTCCTCATAGATCCCCATAGGGTGATATTGTTCCTTGATTCCATATCGGAACGAATTCCAAGTGGGTGCGATCTAGAACAGAGAGGGTTCCCTCTCATCCTTTTGCTCACAGTAGGTTTCCCACTAGTATTTGACATGGGGAAAGAATTTGAGGAGTGCAAAAATAATATTTTCTCGGTCAGAGAAATCATGGACCGAGAAATACCCTTCTAGCAAATTCAACCATCTATCTACGATGTCTGCATCTATCTGGTCTTCAAATATAGGAATGTCAAATTTTACTTGTACCTTGAAGGGAGTGGCACCTTCAGAGTGGTTCTTGGATGCAGATGCACCGTAGGTGGGCAGCCGTTGAAGGATCTGAGCAAATTTATCCATAATTGCATTCCTTTGTTTCTTGAGGTCCTCCTCAAGCAATATTTTGATAGGATCTCCTGATCCCTTGTATTTATTTTCTTCCACCATGGGAGGTTTTTAGGGTTTGCGAGGCTGATATTGCAAGGGTTCAACTAGATTGAGCCCTAACTCTTTATACCTGCCCGCGTTGGGGACATGCAAAGAAAAATAAAGAAAGAGCAGACCGATCTCATATCACTGATCCAGATTTATGCAGGAACGAAATAATACACAAAAATAAACATAAACACAGAGATGAAATGGAAATAATATTTCATTTCATTAATATCAAATAACAGAAATATGCTTATAGACATAATGGAAATAAACTAGCTAGGGTGCTGGTAGCGTATCTTTGAGAAGAGATGTGGCAGCTACAGGGCTCTAAACTATGTTACAATGAAGCTTGAGGGCCTATTTATTATTGAGAAACAATGGAAAACTCTAAACATCCAAAAACCTAACCCTAGGAGATGAAGCGCCATAACTATGTGCCGCGTTTGGGTAAATTGGTGTTTCAACTTCCCGGGGACATAACTTTGGCATACGATCTCCATTTGACGTGCACCATACCTCATTAGAAATATCTATCTGAGGAGTACAAATTTTTGTGTGAGCAACATCGGTCCATGGACCCATGTTGCTTCCGCTTTTCCCAAAACGTCGTTTAGGGCCTCAAAATGGCTTGGGAAGTTTAGGATGCATTCAATAAATTTGGTTTCATCACCAGCCTTAGAAAGTACATGTGTGGATTCTGTCTATGTAGTCGCATGAGGTATGGAAACATCAGGCAGCGGTGTGTCGGGGGTTAGATCACAAAAGCCAAATTCCTAATAGTGTAGAGGAACCTCTGTGAGTGAGGATAAAATGTCCTCGTATTCCTCCATGAATTTGTCTATCTGTTGTAGCCATGCAGGGGAGCCGTGTTTCGAGGTTGTTGCCACAATATTATTCTTTCCCTGTGAGCGAGTTGTAAGGAAAATAAATTTCATGGTTTGGGAAACAATCTTACTGCGTTATTTTGCAGTAGTCAAAGAGATGGCAGGAGGCGATACTACCTCTAGTATCCTGTAAAATTTATTTCCCAAGGTAATAATAATAGCACAAGGCCTATACTCATAAACAAAATGTCGTCTCCACAAGTATGGTTGGCCCAATAATAAATCACCTACATCAAGAGGAGAAACATCACACAATACCTCATCCGTGAATGGATTGATGTTGTACGAAAGACAACACTGCTAGCAGATGCGAAGATCTCTCCCTGGGTGAAGCCACCCAATGGTATACGGCTACGGGTGTGCTATGGTCGGTAGATTGATTCGCTTCACGACCTCTACTGAAATGAGGTTATTTTGGCTTCTGCTATTGACAAGAAATTTCAGTGGAGAACCCTTTAGCCACATCTGTGAATGGAAGAGGTGATCCCCCTCCTCTGGATGCTCGGGATCCTCCCTCTGGAGCTTGGTGGTGGAAACAATGGCACTGGGGTCCGCATCAATGATCTTCTTCCCTTTGTCATCTCCCTTTTGTGGTTCTGGCTCAGGATCAGAACATGCATCTCATTCGGGTGCCTTCAGTTTGGTCACCAACAATGGTTTGGCCTGACACTCATTTGTGCTGTGAGTGGGGCTGTTATGAAATTCACACCACTTCCCCGTGTCCTTCTTTGGATTTGTGGTGGTTTTCTGAGTCGCCTCGCTTTGGCTCTACCCCCTGTTCTGTGGTTTGGGGGTGCCTTTCCTTGGTTTCGAATTCGCGGATCCAAAGTATCTCTTCTTCTACTTTAATTTATACTCGATCTTGGCGGCATAGCGATATGTCATGCCAAGCGAGGTAATGTCGAGGAACTCCATTTCCTCCTAGATATGTCTGTGTAGACAATTGTAGTACTTGAGCACCAAATGTCTCTCTAAATATTTAAAACCCAACTTTGTGCGTAGGGTATGGAACAAATTCGTCAGTTCACGCACATCTTGATCCCTTTTCTATCGCAGCATGGTCCATTGGATGTATTTTTCCTCATAGCTCCCCACAGGGTAATATTGTTCCTTGATGTTGTCTCGGAATGAATGCTAAGTGGGTGCGGTCGAGAACAGAGTGGGTTCCCTCTCGTCCTTTTTCTCACAGTAGGTTTCCCTCCAGTATTTGACATGGGGGGTGGCTTTGAGGAGTGCAAAAATAATCTTTTCTCGATTGGAGAAATCATGGACCGAGAAATACCGTTCTATCAAATTCAACCATATATCTATGGCGTCTACATCTATCTGGCCTTAAAATACAGGAATGTCAAAGTTTACCTCTACCTTGAAGGGAGTGGCGCCTCCAAAGTGGTTGTTGGATGCAGATGCGCTGTAAGTGGGCATCCATTGAAGGATATGAGCAAATTTATCCATCATCGTGTTCCTTTGTTTCTTAAGGGCCTCCTCGAGCAATATTTTAATAGGATCTCCTGCTCCCTCTTCTTTCTTTTATTCCGCCATGGGAGGTCTTCAGGGTTTGCAAGGCTGATCTTGCAAGGGTTCAACCAGATCAAGCCCTAACTCCTTATACCCTGCCTGCGTTAGGACATGCAAAGAAAAATAGAGAAAGAGTAGACCACTCTGATACCACTGATATGGATTTATGCAGGAACATAATAATACATAGAAATAAACATAAACATAGAGATGCAGTGGAATTAATATTTCTTTTCATTAATATCAAATAACAAAAATATGCTTACAGACATAATGGAAATAAACTAGCTAGGGTGCTGGTAGCGTATCTTTGAGAGAGATGTGGTGGCTACAGGCCTCTTAACTGTGTTACAATGAGGCTCGAGGGCCTATTGATTATTTAAAAACAATGGAAAACTCTAAACATCCAAAAACCTAACCCTAGGATATGAAGTACCAAAACTATGGGCCGCGTTTGGGTAAATTGGTGTTTTAATTTCCCGGGGACATAACTTTGGCATACCATCTTTGTTTGACATGCACCATACCTCGTTAGAAAGATCTATCTGAGGAGTAAAAGTTTTGGTGTGAGAAACATTGGTCCATGGATTCATGTTGCTCCCAGTTTTCCCAAAAAACGTTGTTTAGGGCCTCAAAACGACTCTGGAAGTTCACGACCCGAAAAACTGCTAAAAAATAGTAAGTTGTGCCGAAACTGAAAAACTGAAAAAACTGATGGTGGAATTTCAAATGGAATAGGTGGGTGGCCACCAATATTCAACTGGATCATTAGGGCCCCAAAACAGCTTCGGAAGTTCAAGACCCCCAAAACCTGTTAAAAATAGTAAGTTGTGCTAAAAGTGTAAAACTGAAAGAACCGATGGTGGGGGTCCAAATGGAATAGTGGATAACTACCAATATCCACCTAGATCACATTATCACCAAAATACTATGGTCCTTACAAGGTGTTGCAAAATATTGGTACTGTGGCATACAAATTGGAGCTTCCTGCATCTTCTTGAGTGCACTTAGTTTTCCATGTTTCATGCTTAAAAAAGGTTATGGGTGACAAGCTTCCAGTTTAACCAATATTGCTAGAACTTGACGAGGAAGTACAAATCATATTGTAACTTGAAGTAGTCATAGAAACAAGAACTCGAAAACTACGAAATCAATCAATTTCAGAGTATCTCATAAAGTGGAAGAACTTACTCGCTGAAGATTCAACATGGGAGGATGAAAATTTTATATAGAAGCATCGAGGACAACACTCTTTTGAAGGAGAGGGGCATGTCAAGTCCCTATAATATTAGTGTATCCCCTTATTGTTATTATTAGTGTGGTCCCCTTATTGTTATTGTTGTGCCCATGTAGTCCCCATATTGCTATTATTGTGCTCATAGAAGCCCATTATTATTATTGTTGTGCCCATGTAGTTTGCATATTGCTATTGTTGTGCCCCATAGAAGCCCAATATTGTTATTGTTGTGGCCTTACATTATTATTGTTATGTCGGCTCTGATTATATTGTGACCCCTTAGACTCCTATATATAGAAAGACGGTTTTTTCATTTGAATCATCCAAGAATTGTTCATTTATGTAATGTAAATGAGGTTTCCCCCTCGAAGAGGATATTTTCTAAGTCGTTGATCTATTATTTCTATTGTTTTGTGAGCTCGTTGCATAACACCCAATATCTGAAGGCATCGATTGCTATCCCCATTATGGAGTGCTAACAATTGAAAAAAATACGAATATAATACGTGGGCATATCAACATTGTGTTCAAGGTGCTTTTAAGGTTCATATTCTTAAAGACAAGTTGTTCAAAAATGAGTAAATTTGCTAATAAAGCTCTAATATGACTTCAGGTTGGAACAAGTGACCAAAAAATTTAAAGGTTATGATCCTTGAAAGTAAATTTTTCAAGTTGAGCCTTCAAAGAGTTTTTTTTGACAAGCTACGAAGGTTCAGATTCAAGCCCAAGTCTCAAAACCCAAGACAAAACTGCTACATTTGTGTATCAGAAGGGTTTTATTTATCAAATTCATGGCAAAAAAGGTACAGATCAACAAACTGAAAGGATATGCATGAAGTACTTCGATAAAGCTGGAAACCATCTACGAAGATGAGCAAATGTTGGGAATCACCACCTTAGATATTCAATTTGGGTTGATTAGTTGAGAGGAAACCTTAGCGCATGGTGCTAAAGTCTTTTAATCGTTTCCATAGCCAACGTAAACATGTAGCAAACCAAACTAGACCAAGGTAAACAAGTAACAATGCATACCAGATCAAATTTGCACAATAAGATTTAACAAAAAATGGCCATGAAACAAATTTAGATTGCTGAGAAATACTTGTGAATTTGTGATCTTTGGAACATGGAATTCTAACCACATTTGTGCTATAGAGGAATACATAGTAAAAATGGTTCTTTTGTAGTGGAAAAAATTAATCTTTCACGCTTCTCTAGTTAGATGGGATGAAAAGGAAATCCTCGGCAGAGAAAAACATCAATCCTTCCATTATCACTATTGGCCTTGTAATTTCCGTCGCTATGAAGAAAATTTCGTGTGAGAGCAAAGGACAAGCAAAATAAATTTCATTGCAATATGTTGTGACCTTTTTTGGAATCTAAGCTTCTGTGATCCATAATATAAATTAGTAGAAATTCTTTCGGTAAAAATCACATGTAAAAGAACGTGGTCGACGTGTTTCGAACCAACCAGTGTGGTTCATCATCAGGACTATGAGAGATCAGATCCAGACATTAAGTATAAATAGATGTAGAAATGGCTCAACTAGCCGTTAGGATAACGGCTAGTTTGACTAAGAAAAAGTAAATATTCCATTATTTATTTATTTAATTGATTAATTAATTTCTATTTCTTTATTTATTATTATTATTTTAATAAATTTTTACAACCTTTAATATATTTAAACATCTAATTGACCAATTAGATGTTTAAATATATTAAAGGTTGTAAAAATTTATTAAAATAATAATAATAAATAAAGAAATAGAAATTAATTAATCAATTAAATAAATAAACAATGGAATATTTACTTTTTCTTAGTCAAACTAGCCGTTATTCCAACGGCTAGTTGAGCCATTTCTACATCTATTTATACTTAATGTCTGGATCTGATCTCTCATAGTCCTGATGATGAACCACACTGGTTGGTTCGAAACGCGTCGACCACGTTCTTTTACATGTGATTTTTACCGAAAAAATGTTGTGACCTGTTAAATTGGTAATGCAACAAACTCCATTACCCATTACACCACTTTCTTTAATGCTGCAACAACTTCGTGCCAGTGCGTACCCTATACCCTGGAGTCTATATGTTAAACAAAGAATAAAGCAAGTGGCAACCAACCTCGTGCCACTTTGTACGCTAAAGTCTATACATTAATCACAAAACAAGACAAATTGCAATTAAGGCTCAAGGTAATAAATAACTAGAATTTTCAAAAAATATCTAGTGAATCCACAACCCTTTCTAAAACATTTCTCATGTAACATGTTCAATTTTATCTCATGTAACATGTTCAATTTTAAACACTAATAATTAGGGCTTTTTTAACGCCTAAATTTTAGTGAGCACGCTTCCTATACTTTCAAAATCAAGATAATAATTAGGGCTTTTTTAACACCTAAATTTTAGTAAGCACTTCTACATGCACATACATCACTTTTTGCATCCGCACTTCTCTCACCCTTGACCTAAGGTTGGGGAACGTTTATGAATGGATAATACCAAAGATAGACGTTGTTGTATGAGCGAAGACGAAATTCCGTCCATGTTATGGACCAAGTGCACTGCATCTGGACAGAGTTTGATGGCACTTGGTGGATAAGGTGCGTTGCATTTGGACAGAAGTGTGTACTTGGTCGAATGGGCACGTCTGAGCTGCGCATTACCCTTCTTTGTATTAACCTCTGTAAATGTTCGCCAATTTTGACAGTTGGCTTCACGCTTTGGTCACTGGAAGTTGGAGTTTTTTTTAGTGCGATTTTTTGGAGTTTCAGGGGCCGAAATCTGGTGAAAAAAATTGAGATAAAATCTTGATTTCTGTTATTTAAATTGGTTTTTTAATTGTATATATGAATTCACCATCCTGAAAAACTCTTAGAGCACTTCTATTGTGCAAGGTTATCCATCAAACTTCTATTTTCAATAAATTCTTGCTGGAATTTAGAGAAATTAGACCGAAAAAAACTACCATAAAAACCTTCAAAAAATCGCATTATAGACTACTCGGTTTTTGAATTGTTGCAAATCTTTGTTTTCTCAAGCAATGAAGTGACTTCTGCTTCATTCTTCAATTATCCCTCTCTCTTCCTGTAAAGTCTTGTCAGATTTTAAATTTTGCAATTTTTTTACACAGTTTCTTGATGTGCGTGAATATCATCCACAATCGTTCCAATCATGCGCGATTTCTATATATATTTTCCAATTGCCAATGGTAATCTCCACAATAATTACTGCCTTTCACAAATCATCATGGCCTGGACGTGAAGAAAAGCTCATCCAGTCATCACTGCCGCCACCTTCTGATCGAGAGCTTTTATGGATTAGCAGCCATTGTAACATGGAGACAATTTGCATGGAACCGTGTCCTTTCATGTCGCCATTTTCTCTGTCACATATGTGGAATCAAAGTGGAATTGGATGACCTCCTCGGCATGTTATGAGGTGCCACCGTTTTTTCAGTCTTTTATGAGGTGGAGCCCTCTCGGCTTGGATGGATGCGGCATGAACATGGAGGGTTCGCTCAAATGTTAATGTTTTAAGATGGTTTTCATTTTTTATTTTAAAATTTCTCTCTATAAGATATTCAATGTTTTTTTTTAATGTTTATTAATTAAATATATGTAGTACACATTTTTTTAATATAATGGAATACTTCGGAAGTTAGAACGAACTTAGTTATTGATAATTTCATTGAAAGTTTCACCTAGATTAATCAATTAGGAAGCTCGCAATTTGGAAATTTTGTGTATTACCTGGAATTTTGTGATTTGATGTTTTTATAGTCAGGAGTAAGCTGACAGACCAAAGTTTGAATCCAGAGACATGACATGCACTTATTAATTTTGGTAAATGAATTTTTTTTTTTTTTAAATAAAAGTACTTTTTATTAATATATTTAATTTATATTAACGGAATTGATTTAATTTGGTTTTTATTGTTATATAATTTAATTTTAATGCATAGTATGTGCGATGATAAATTGTGTGCATTATATTTTGTTTTGTATTATTAATCCAATTCCAATCAAAAATATTATTAATATGTTTAATTTTTTAATAAATCTTACATTGTTCTATAACTTTTATATATATAATAATCCAAAATAAAATTGGGTAAATATTATATAAAAAAGAAAAGTCTATATGTAAACTAAAATATTATACACTATAAATATAGATAAAGAATTTTAAGTTTTTAGTTTTGTTGTTGTTGTTGTTGTTTTTTTTTCTCAACATTTTAACAAATTTTATATATCTTAATTGAACTATTAATGGAAAAGTTTTGTTAATAGGACCCATATCAAGGTATCTAATGTGTCATTTTTGCTTATGGTATGAAAAATTAGTAAATTATGGTGCATTCGAAAGTAGAATCAATGGTGCATTCGAAAGTAGAATCAAGTTTGGTTAATAACTACTCTACAACCATTTAATGTGACATCCTTCTTGTCAAATTGCATGGGTATAAATATTGATTCCTCATGGTTTGGTAATGACTCATATCAAGCTATCTAATGTGACATCTTTGCTTGCCAAAGTGTATAGTATGAAAAATTAGTAAATTATGGTGCATTCTAAAGTAGAATCAAGATTTATTAGTAACGACTCTCTCAAGCCATTTAATGTGACATCCTTCTTGTCAAATTGTATGGGCATAAATATTGGTTCCTTCTTATTGTCTTTTTGAACTAGTTATACTTAATTTCCATTGCTCACAAAATTCTTATTTTATTTTCATTTTTTTTATTTCTATTTTTTTTTCTCTTAAAATACTTTACAATTTTTCTTATATCTCAATCTATGTTAGTCTTCATTCAAATCAAAATTACATTCCATTTTATTAAATAATGAAATGTATAATGTAAAGAATTTTTATGGAAGAGTGGATTTTTACTTTTTATTTTCTTCAAAACAGTCATTTTGGATGTGATACTTTTATATAATAATACAAAAAATTTGGTTAAATCACATTTATCATCAAAAAATTAGTAAGATTTGGTTAATTATTACATTTATAAGGTATCAAGAATTTAATTATTTAATACTTTTATATGGAGATATCTATTTATTTATTCAAGTTTTAAAAAATATTATCGAGAAAATTTGAAGACATTATCGAGAACTTATTCAACACCGAGCTCCTCAAACTTTGCAGTTCCTAGGACCTAATCATTTATAATGGTATTAACAAGTGGCCCCTCTCCGGTCAGATGACTAGTTTCCATGGGTTGGGTGGCAATGTCGTGGATTATATGATTTCTGACACCCTCATCCTCAACTGTATTACAAACTTTGAGCTACTTAGTGGATTGGAGCGTAACTCTGACCACATACCTCTGTCTCTATCTCTCAATCTTGCTATGCTTACCACCCACATGTAGGTACCAATGAAAGCAAAAGACACATTCGCTTCGATAAAGAGTAAAGCTGACCTCTTCTTAAAGTGTTTAGAGAGGGATTTAGGTTCCATGATTTCTAATAATAACATCGATCAAATTTATTACCATTTCACTACTATCCTTTCCAATACCATTAGCAAGTTCTCTAATGAGACTTCGTTTAAGCAGACTAATAGAACTTCTAATTCATGGTATGCAGGGAAAATTTTAAGAACCCCCCTAAATTTATATATATAATAAATGGGCGAATCCCCATGATACATAGGAAAAATGGAAGGCGATTTTATTAATAATATAATATGTATATATAATTGTTTGGCGAATCTCTCATGAGATTATATTATCTTGTAAAATCATGGCGAATCACTAATACAAATGGGGAATCACTACTACAAAATGGTGAATCGTTGTCTAGTGGAGTTCAGAGTGTTGGTTCCAATGAAGATATGGTAGTTGAACCAGGATTAGAAGGAAGAGAACCACCGAGACCAAGCATGGCAAATGGTGACACTGCCCGCGTGTTCACGACTCCTTCACGCCTTTTCTTCTTTGGTTTTGGTTCGAGTGCACATGTGATGATGAATCCTCGTTGAGCTTGTGGTTATCCATTCGAGCATATTACAAGTCTTCTTGAAATTTTAACAACTATTCCTCAATAACCTTGAAGTGCTCAGAACCTCTCTTGACTTTTAGCTGAGTCAAATTAGACTACAACAATGTCCATGATAAGTAAGGAAATTTACTCAACTATACTAATGAAAATCCATACCTCTGTAGTCAGGAGGCCAACCTTCAAACATGTGATCATAACAGATGGGCAAAGGACCACATGGTTGGCTCAGGAGGCGGAGATAATGGCACATCGAGCTATATGGTGGCTGCTAGGGTCTGCTGGCTGTCGGCTAAGGATCATCTAGGAGAAAAATTTTCTCCTATTCACACTACCCACAGGTGGTGGATAACAATTCCTTAGGAGGCCCATTTTAGACCTCAAAATTTCTCTAATGTTTGTATGTGGTGCCGCAATATCTCGTAGTTCACATGTTGGATGATGATTGTTGTTCTTAAGTGAATGAACGTCATCTCTCCCCTTAAGAGTTTTATATGGGGCATTAATTGACCTTTTGGTGACGATGTCATAAGTCACTGTGCCCTTAGCAACATTGTGCTTCCTTGAATGGGGTTTTTGTTCATTTTGGAAGGATATAACAAGGACAAATCATTTGAGTGTGTCTTTTCCCCTAATTCAACTTCTCTTGTACTTTGATTTTTTGTCTTGGGCTTACCATCCATATCACCTAATATGTCTTTCTTGCAACTAGCCCAAAAATCATTCCAATTCCTTATGCCTGCATTCTGCCGCGCACTATTACCGTCAGGTTCAAGAGATTGATCTCTTTTATTTTTCTCAGGAGGGTATATCCATGACAAGTCAATTGGATGTGCCTTCACCCATGCTTCAAATTGTTTTGTTTTTTTCTAGGTTTTTGTGACATTCTTCATTTTTCTACCAAAAGTCTATGTACTCCTTCCCAAAAACCGATTCCGTCGGATCCATTTTTCCAATAACACCGCCAGGTTGGCACATTGGATCAGCTATTTACTTCTTCATGTGCCATGGCTCAATAGAATAACGCTATCTTTCTGGAGTTACTTATTTTAGGAATATCATTTTTAAGCCTTTTTATGAGAAGGATTCATGATGAAGTGTAACAGCTTGCACAATTTTTATGAAAGTAGCTTAACACATTAACCAAAAACTAGCTTGTATCAGAAGAAATTACATTCTACATGTTAAGTGTTTGATAAAAGTTCACGTGGATAATAATTTAGAAAAAATATTTTAAGCCTGCAAATGTTGTAGTAATGGATTAAAATTTTATGTAGAGTAATGAGAAAATGGTTGTAAAAGAATGGATGAGTGAATTGGTTTGATGTAGAGAGAGTTCTATGGAAATTGGAAAAATTCAATCAACAAACCATATATTATTTGTAAACAAGGGATTACAGCCCATTCATTCAACCAACATGGATCCTTCGCAAAAATTAAAGTATGGCCTCCCTTCCTAGTCTTGTACAAAAATCACTATTTTTGGAATGGATACAAGGACTTTGTTCTCATTGTAGCTTGCACAAAGAAACTTACTAACAATTCCAATAATGAATAGGATTCTGAGTCCAAACTAAGTTTTTCTATAGCTATAGGGTTTAGTTAATTTTAATGAAAATATGAGAAGAAAATTGTTATAAATGATATCCTTGGTTGCAAGCTTTCATGCCAATGCCACCTCTCACACAAGAGAAAGACAATCAAATCATGTTTCATATTATTTCTTGATTTTTCAGGCTTAGCAATCAAATATGTGGTAAAGGATTTATAACCTTCTATTAATGGTTTCCTATATGTAGCGAGGACACTAAATTAATATTTATTTCCTCTAACTAGATTCCTATTATTTTGGGTTGAGGACTGCTTAATGGAGAATATATCACATCTAATACATCCTCAACACTTCCATTATAGAGAATCTATTGAGGGTAAAATTATGTATCTATGCAATTAGCCAAAAACATTAAGAATACATATATCCTTCAACTCATCCCTTACCCTGTGATTTTTTGGTTATATATCTTCCCATCAATAGTGGCCCACATAAACATTTTCATCACTTAGACATCATTAATGGCTACCAAGTTGGTGGTTCATATAGCTTAATAGGATGTGGCATCAAGGGGAATGGTGTGAGTTGAATTTTCTCAAAATGTAGTCCACCATTGTCACACCCATTCACTTAAGTCTCAACAATTTTTTTAATGCTCTACTATTCACAAACCATTTTCATTCCTCCCTCTTTCACACAGAAGACCAGAAATTAAATAAAACAATGTTTAATGGTAAATTGGAACAAATGTTTGAGACATGATCAACTACATCAAGCATGAACATAGAAGCAATTATAGCCTAGATAATTTTCATCCTTTACTTAATAACCAACAATTTCCAAATGCTCATTTAGCTTGAGCTAGTATGCAATTTGTTCTCTTGGTTTCTTTTCTTTTACCATTAAAAATAATTTTATCTTGAACACTTCAATATCTATGAATTTTTAATATATCATTCCAATAATAATAAGGAACATAACACTCAACTCAAAGGTAAAATACAATGTTTGTGCCACACATTAACAATTCAACAACTTGTAGAAGATTGTTATGGTTGTAGGTTCCCAAAAGAATTTTCCCACCAAGTCTACAGTAAGAAATGTAAAAACATAAATCGGATAAATGCCATTGTACATGTACTTTGTGAGTAGAATGTGTAGCACTCAATATTGTTGTGATGATTTGTTAGTTATGCCAATGACTAAGGAATGGTGGTTGTGGGTTCATCATCCAAGAATCTAACTAGAAAGAAGAAAATAAGAAATGATTGTAGCGGGTTCATCATGCAATCCTCTTGTATTTATAGATTTTCTTGTGGGGCTTTTCCCTCCTTAATTAATTGAGAAGGGCTCATGGCAACCCCAAATTTGGGCTTTTTTCCCCAGCTGCCCCCAAACTTACCCCATGCTGCCAAAACACTGTGTAATTGGGGTTTTCCCCTTTATCAAAGACTATGGCCTACGGGGATTGATAGGCTACTTTGTTCCCTGAGAAATTAATCCATAGGGGACATTACAAACACTCCAAGGTCATCATGTCTCGTCTTGGACACTCATATTTCCATGTCCCGTGTCATTGTGTCAGTTGACTTAGGCAACCGGTAATGAGCATTCTCTCAGTTACACCACCCTTATTATAGCACTAAGAGCCCCATTCTATAGATTTCCTTTATGAATTGCTTGAAAGTTGAAACTAATGTCCTAGTAAGTGCTAATTGTGGTTTTGATTTTCCAGTACAAAATCATAGACTATCACAAAAGTTTAAGATGTGCAAGAGGGCTAGGCTTCAAGATCTTTTTGCAACCTACAAACTCTTACAAGTCGTGTGATACTTTGTGCTGCAATATTATAGTCAAGCTTTTCAGGTTGAAAATGAAAGTAGAAAACAAATTTCTAAGCAATCCGGATTACATAGATCAGAAAATTAGATAAATTTCAGGATTCCGTCATTTAATGATAGTATTATCTTTCTTGTAATTGAAGGAGAAGAAAAGATAGACTCTCCGATAGTGAGAGCATCATCCTTTTCCAGAGGAATTAGTATATTAATATGTCTATACTAATTGTCAATATAATCTCATATAAGGATAAACATACAAAAATGTATCTATCAAAATTCTAAAATTTAAATAAGGTTATCACCTGTAGAGTCATTGTTCAACTGCCTAGATGTCTGCACCTGTCCTCCCTTCATAGAAAATAATTGAGGCTCCACTTTGTTAGAAATCCTATATTCGTGAATGAATGGGTTCACAAGTGAAGTTCCAACATTTCCCCGTTCTTGGTATGTCTCCTAATTTATTGCTTCATTGACATCTCTCTCTAGTAGTTTTTACCATAGTGTCGGCTGATAATTCTCTGTTGATTGATTTATGTTTCTCGACATATATGAAATTGGAAGAAATTAGGCCAATTAGTAAAAAAATTTACCACCTATAACTTCTAAGAAATAAGAATAATCTTGCCATTGCCACTCTATTCCAATCCTGAATTTCTCACTGATCGCCAAACATAATAAAATAATATTTTTTTCTTCTTCTCATGCACTTCAAATTTTTCATTTCTTTCTCTACTTAACTGAACTAAAATTTATAGGCCTTGCATATGTACCAAAACAGTGATGATCCTTAATTAAAAAATAGAACTGCTACTGGAAAAGAATAATATGAAAATGTGACGAGGAAAGATGTCATTCCAACTATTCATGTTATCAAGGATATCGCATGGTAAGCCTACCTAGAGAACCTTGTTTTTGTTAATATGTGGAAAAAGTTGATAAATGATCATTCTGTAAAAGAACAATCTTTTGTTTTCTGCTCTGTTGTAAGATCAAATAGAAGCATAAAAATATGGAAAAACCTTTCTCAAACAAATGTTTGGGTAGAATGGAGGAAATCCAATCACAACAGCCACTAAATGAAACTCGGCAGGGTGCGGAACAACTTAATTGATACTACTGCAGGGATTCAGCTGCCCCGCGACCTAAACAGTAGATACTGTGTCCAACAATCAACATTTGGTCCAATTCATAGATAACGCTAGACCTGAAAGAGTTAGATAGGACTTGTCTTTTCAATACTATTCTACTTATGGCATTGCACTTTGACAATCCTAAGAATCCATGTTGGATCAAGCTACATTATCAATCTCCTAAATATGGATTTTGCAAACTTTTGGCAATAACATCAGTTGTTCCCAGAGTACCTGTATTTCCCAGCGACCTTTTGTCCAATGTATGAATAATCTGTGTTAAAATTATGGTTTTAATTTTAAGTACATTTATATATTGATACTTTTGCAATCTACAATGACATCACATGTCTAGATTAGAACCATAATATCATAGATGAAGGCCCAACCAAGATAAGGAACATAATAACCAAAAGGGATATATCATATTTTTAATTGGCTTTGGATGGTGAGGAACTACATTTTTTATTTCCCAAAAGACGATTGTAATGTTAAACAAGTATCTAATATTTTTCATCCAAGAGTTCTAGATTATTAGTATAAAATGAGCCAAAGTTAATTATGAAAATATTATGAGAAGATAAAATCCCAAAGCGTGACAATTCATTACCATCAATAGCGCACTTAAAAGGATTCTCGAGATTCTAAGGATCATGCTTGCTGACATCCCAATGCCGAGAATTGTCCATTGTTACTGTTGTTGTAGGATGAACTGCTAAAGATGTGTCACTGAAAAATTCTTTAAACTGATGCCTTTTATCCACTACTGATTGTTCTAGAATTTTCCCATTTCTTTTGTGTTTTAATTCTTCTAGCAGAGCCCGTGATTCTACATTGTCAATACCTTGAAAGTTCAAGTCAGAATCTCTTACATCTGGTAGTAGAAATTCTGAGGCTAAAGGCTTGTGCTCAACCGCGTTCGGAAGGGATGTTTTAGGAAATTGTTCCAATGACATTACAGTAGCTTTCGTATTTCTGTCAATATCATCATCTGTCATTATAATATTCATTTGTGCAGATTTGTTTTTTATAATCTCTGTATCCAAAAACCTTATTTCATGTTCACTTATACGTGGGTTTGTAATGCCATTATTTTGTACCCGCTGCAGTTCCCCTAATTTTGTAAATCCTGTTGTTGGGCTATCTGCAAAACTCTGCTCTTGATTAGAAATAAATAGTTCCCTTGAAGATTGCAAATCTAAATTCTGATATGAGGTTTTTTCAAGGCCTTTAGAACTTGGGCCTTTTCTTTCCTTTTCAAGTTTCCATCTTTATGAATTTTGGAAACTTCACTGATAGGAGGAGGAATGTCAGAATCTTCAAGTCTCACATGTTCTACACTGCTCTGTTTTTGAGAAGTGATCATGCATTTTGTCACTTCAGGATGAAAATTATCTACAACAATTGACTCGATTAAGGCTGCAGAAGATGGGTGTTCAAGCATCTTCCCTGTTTCTAGTCCATATGCCAAAGATTGAGGGTCTTATTTCTGACGGAGAATAGATCCTGTAGAATTTTCTGCATGGGACCACCCTTCACCACAAACAGAAGGGTGTGCCACATCATATATCATATCTTGTTCGAAAATAGAAACTTTTTGTTTTGTATTGCCAGAAACTTGATGACCTATTTGAAATAGTTTGTCTGCACATCAAGGCAATAAATTATATATATTTCTCAAAAATAAGTCAAAACCTTTCCAATTTAATCTGATATTCTTCACCTCAACCAGCTATTTGAAATATTAGAGGAAAAGCTACTAATAATACTTTAACTTAAATCATTATTACTATTGAAAACTCAAAATTGTAATTGAGAATATACTCATATCTAGGTCAGTGGCATGCCAATTAGGAAGCAGCAATTTCATTTATCAGACTGGTATCCTAGTAAAATCATTTCATTTGTCTAGCTACTGTTATTCGATGGCATTGATTTACTCAACTTCCTTTTATGTGTAAGCATAAATAAGGGTTTCTTGTACATGATAGGAAAGGCTCAATCTAATAAGAAGTAGAAATATGGAGTTTATCTCAGAATAGTTTTAACTTTTCAATTATGCAAGTGAAAGATTTTTGACTGATTTGGAAGTACAGACTACCATTATATGGAAAAAGTTGTTATCATAATATACTTTTTTCAATAATGTAATATAAGATGGATTTTCCAAAAAATGTAATGATAATAGAAAATGAAGAAATCCAAAGCCTGAAATAGAGGCTTGGCTTTTATGATTTCAGCTCCATTCCTAGCACAATACGAATATTTCCAGCACGAGTATGTATTTAAAATTATTATTTACTTATGGCAACAGTTATTGCTTGCAGTTTAATGACATGTCATTAAGGGACAACCTCTTGGGTCAGCTACTAACAATTTCAGGGAACTGATGGCCCTAAAGATTACTCTCCAAATTGCTAGAGAAAAGGAATTACAAATACACATATTTATGGTGATTCTTATCAATCAACTGGATGAGAGGCGTGTTCTCAATGAAAAACTATACTTTTTTACCACCTTTTCAAGACATCAAAAAATCTTCCATCATATTCGCTCATCCCTCTTTCCCGCATGTTTATAGGGAGTAGAACCATGAAGCAGACAGACTCATGAAATTTGAAGTGGAAATGGACAGAGGATCTTGATTTTTTTTTAAAAGACTCTGGAAGGCTCCATAGAATATTTTCACACACACGACTTCAAATATAATTAGAGACTAACTATGGATGTTTTCTCTTTTTTTCACAGGAAACCCTACAGTTATGAATTCCTATCAGCACTATTCTAACAATATTTTTTTTTATAAAAATAGTATATGATCTGATATTGCAAGATCTTGGGCTGATATGATTTCTACAGGATGACCTCATCTCAAATATAGATGTTTTCTATCTTCTTAACATTTTTGATAATTGTTGATGTTCTCTTTTGCAAAACAGTTTGATCCCCTTGTTCTTTTATGAGGGAAATTTTGGGCCACGAGCCACAGGAATGCCACAAGCATATGTAGTTGTAATTTTGTATATACAATAAAATCACTTGCTTCTTTATTTGGAAAAAGAAAAAAAAATCATGAAGAGCCAACTAAGATCAAGGAATTGTTTTGCAAGTACCTACAGACCATGTCATGGAGATACTTAGAAAGCAGAAACCTTTTGTAGTTCTCTGGTGGAGAATACTGGCATCATAAACAGATCTTTGCTCTTCATCACAAAACAGGATAACACATCCTATTAACAGGGGAAAAAACTTCAGTGTTTGGCTACGGCAAGTGCCCAAGGAAAAATATGTGAAATCTTGGAAGTCAAATTACAGTTATTTTGCAAGTACTAGAAGACAAGATATCATTACATTACTCTGCTGGACAGAATAGAGTTCATGAACGAACTAGGAAATATAGAGTGACCATTTGAAGGATTATACCATAATCTCCTTATAGAGTTCTATGATGAGTAAGTTGGGCAAGTTACGTCTTTATCCCTTTTATCAAAGAAAATCTCAATCAATGGATGATCAGATTTCTTATGCATTAACTGGGACTTATTTCATGTTCATAATTGTAATTTGTATATACTAGAGAATTAATTTGTTCACCAAAGATCTTCCAACACTATTTTCAAGGCAAGCATGTTGCACATGCATATTTCTCCTCCTAAACTGAAAGTAAACCACTAACCATCTTAGGTTTTCTCTAAAGGGAAGTTAAGATGCTAATAAATTTGATGCCATCATGGAAAAATACTTCAGATACCCCTTGAAGACAGTTTTTATGATCATGATAGTTTTTAAATTAGAATAAATAATTAATTGTCTTGGGTCCAAACCCACATCTTTGGGTCAAAACTCCAACTACTTGGGTAACTTGCCCAACCAACTCCTTTTGGTGGGTTTTCACCTCTCAAAAATTCCTTTGAGCTACCCAAATTCCAACATAGGCCACCAAGAAACAAGCAAGTAATTATGTTATCCCTTGGCCATATGGTCTCAAGCTTCCCCACTCTAGCTTCCTAGTGTCAATCCCCATATCTTGGCTTAGAACCCTACCCTAGAGAATTACCATGACTAGCCTCCTAGTGTAACTAGTGTGGTCAATTCTTAATATTTATTTACTTGGGTTGTTTTCTATAGTCTCTTTCATGGACAAGACATGTAAACATTACATGAGTTGGTGATCTCTGTTTGACTCATGGATTTGTTTGTGGAAGCTACATTTGCAGCCCTTTTTTCTTATATTAAAGCCATATGTATATCATTCCTTTAATAGTTAAAGGAATATGTATTTAAATATATATATATCTATATATATATATATATAAACTCCACTTCATAAACTGCTACCCCATTTGAAAACCTTCTTGAAATGTTTTTTTCTACCCCTACAACCATCAATACTCATAAAAGGAGACTGTAGGTAATTTATAATCCTAAGGATGATGGTGAAATCAATGAAGAATCTGTGATTCTCCAGAATCCATTACACAAAATTTTCCCATAGATGGAGAAGGGATTTACAGATATGGTAAGCCAAGGAATAGCCAAGGAATATAGTACTTCAGTAGACACATATTTATGACATCTCAATTCTTTCACTAATGAGAAGGTGAATGCAAATATTTTCAATGATCATGTTTAACAAATTGAACATGAGAATTTGGAATAGTTGGTGAAGCTGAAGGAAACCATGTTTTATCTACTCTATAGTTCTCCATGCAAGTTAGTTGTCAGTGGTCGCTAGGAGAACTTCAACTAATTAATGATCGTCACCCACGCCTATTCATTGTTTCCAAATTGAAAAACTACACACATTGATTTGGGCAGTGACCTCTGAAGAATAGAGTGATAAATTATAAGTAAAAATTTATGTCTTTCCTTGAAGTTAAATCCCACAAATCCCTAAATCTACAAAGGAATGATACCAATTTGAAGATGGTCTTGAGGCAAACAGGTTGGGCTGCAAACTCTGCCCGAACAACCTGAGGTACATTTTGCTTGCATCAAATGTCACTAAGAAATAGGATCTGAACTCTTTATAACTTCTCCCAATCAACTTGAGTCTTGAAATAAAATTCCATACATTTACTACCTTATTAGTTATACAGTACTACTGAAAAAATCAATCACAACCTCTAATAAGGCATGTTCGTAAGAACAAATCAGTGAATCTTTTATATCCTTTTTCAGTTTAGGAAAGTTCAGAAAGATAGTAAACAATACAAATCCATTTCCTTTTATCTATGATATATCAAATCCAAAGGGTATCAACAAATAAATTCTTAATATTCTATTATGCAACCCAAGTGACCAATTTAAATATGATGAGTGTGCCAATGATTTCTACCAATCATAATATGGCAATATTTCATGTAAAATTTCTATTATTGGCCAGTGCAATATCTAACACCCATTATTATGTAAAATTAGCGCAAAAATTAGTACATCTTGCTCATAATTTTTTTTTCATTAACAAGCATGTAAGCAACTTGTATTTCTAGTTGTATAACTTCATCTTTACTATATGCAAGATAATCTCCATAGTGGAAGTAAAGAGGAAATGTTCCTGGGTTACAAATCCATATTTTTTCCTTGTCCATTTAAGTTGAAATTTCTAGATATTGACACTCTCTGTAAGCACTTTACCATCTTGTGGATCATAGAATATCTCAATCAAAATTATAATGAACCTTATATCTTTGAACATTGTATAAAAACCTTGGAAATAAAAGCTATGAAGCAGACCCAACAATGATTCAAAACAAACGAACGTATATACAAAATTGGCAATTTGTACCAAAAATATGATTATACAAGTTGTGTCCAACAAGGTTTCTGCAGTCAAGAAAAGCTACGAAAGAGTAATGCTCAGAGTACTTACCAATATGCTTGACAATGGCAACGGCTTTAAGCCCAGTTGTTGTTAAACCTGTAGACATTGTTGTTCCTTTTATTTTGAAAACCTTTCATTGAAGTCAGAAATCAATACCTATAATCCAAGTTGATACTTGCCCTCAAATTGTTGGTGTATTTGTGGGGATGCTCAAGACCATTTCCATTAGCGACATTCATCCACATTGCCTCTGTTTTATTTCTTGGTTTAGTGTTGTCACTATAAATCAAGGGATAACTAAGTGTTTTTACTTCGATACTTGCAATCAAATTGTTGTTGTATTTGTGGGGATGCTTAAGGCCATTTCCATTAGTGACAGTCATCCACATTGGCCTTTTTTTATTGCTTGGTTTAGTGGGAAATACCTTGCTAGTAGTAGTAACCAGTCTACCTTGCCTCAAACAGGAGCACATTCGATGAAGGACACACCCGCACTGTAGATTTGAACTCATGTCAAACTTTTGCTTCCACATTTACCCAAGTTTAAATGTTTATGACTCAGTTACTCAAAATTTATCTTAAGAAACTGCTGAAATGAATTGCAGTCAATGCTTAATAAGCAGATAATGAATCACCAATGGAGGAGGTATTTGCAGGGATGGCTGCAGGTAATGACTATATTAAGGGCTACACTAAGCAGTCTACAACACCTCCATTGCCAGCTCAACCTTTGCAATATATGCAAAATTTCCAATCTCATATTGTTGGGCCTGGACCTCCAATGCAAAGCTTTTAGATTTTTCTCCATATTATCAAATTTATCCTAGAAGTCCTCTTTAATAGCTCAGTTGAGGACCTAATTGAATGACAGGAGATGACATGGCACATTTAGGTAATACGTGAATGGGGAAGATGATCTAGAGAGCTAGCCACTAATTGGAGTAACCGAGAGACCTTTGAGAGTCAAAACTGAGCATGCCCTAAGAGACTGAATGAGGTAATGACCTCCAAAGAACAGAGTGCTAACTTCTAAGTACAAATTTATGTCTTTCCTTGAAGCTAAATCCCACAAATCCCTAAATCTGCACAGGAATGATACCAATTTGAAGATGGTCTTGAGGCAAACAGGTTGGGCTGCAAACTCTGCCCGAACAACAACCTCAGGTACATTTTTCTTGCATCAAATGTACCTAAGAAATAGGACCTGGACTCTTTCTCACTTCTCCCAATCAACTCGAGTCTTGAAATAAAATTCAATACATTTACTACCTTATTAGTTATACAGTACTACTGAAAAATCAATAACAACCTCTAATAAGGCATGTTCGTAAGAACAAATCAGTGAATATTTTATATCCTTTTCTAGTATAGGTAATTTTAGAAAGATAATAAACAATACAAATCCATTTCCTTTTATCTATGATATATCAAATCCAAAGGGTATCAACAAACAAATTCTTAGTCCTAAAAGTACTAAACATAGAGAGCAACTGAGCCAGAGTCAAAGAATGACTTCCACCACCACTGCCAATCCTCCACACATAGGTGCATGTATGTAAGAACCACGGAGACTCAGAACACACAATAAGAAGTAGGAAAAGCACAACAAATAGGAAACCAAAAACATAACAAAACCTTCCTAGACAGATGTTAGACATGATGAAGAAGAGCTCAATGAAGAGGGTCCCAAAAGACAAGGTACCTGCTCGCAAGACAAAGGACAAGAAGCCATGAGGGGGATCTAGTTATTTATTATGTAACAACAATGAAAGTGGTGAAAGCTATCCTTGAGGTAAGAATGTAAGTAAGAGCAACCCTGAAATGAAAACGTCATTGCTAATTTGATGATATATGCAACAAATTTCACTCACCAACATAAGAAAATCGAGCAACCAAGCGAAGATATAGTCCTGGTGGTAACTTAAATTTTTTTACCAGCACTCTTTCTAGCCCATCGTATACTGGAATAGCAAAAACCTGCAATTTTACGAGGAAATATCAAAAGCACAAACCTTGACATGGAAATAGAAATGACTGTTTGTGGTTGGTAAGAAGTAAACTGTTTGATTGAATGGTGCAAATTAATTAAGAGTCAAGTTATTGGAGCTGGTATAAAATGTACTAGAGTGCTATCCATAATTTCAACAACTAGAAAAATAGCTGATAGCTTCCAATAACATGTATTCCCACCATCATATTTGCTGCTGCAATGAGCCAATCTAGTTTTTTTAGTGTCAAGAGTAAATTGTCAAAAACAGTCTGACCGAAGGCCCAGTAACCCACTATAGCTACTGGGAAGTAACAGAGAGCAACAATAAAATATGCAAACATAACACCCCGCCACATGGGGATCTTAAATGGCCTTTCTGGTGATGAAGGAATGGTAGCTTGGATCTCCAGAGCAACATTATGTCCAACATATGCAAATCCAATTACTCCCAAGGAATTAAGAACACGAAACACTGTGGTGGCTGGTGTTTCATGTAAATATGCATAGCTTACATCCTCCACTCTACCATGATAAACGCAGGCTACCCAAGAAATAGTGGAGTAGCTACACAAGATCCAGATGAACAAAGTCAAAATTGGATTCCTGTTCATTCCCACCATACTTCTAAAGAATCCAATACTTGTATCAATAAATTATATTTGACATTTAAAAAACATATGATTACAAGCTATTTCCATCCCTAGGTCTAGTCCTTTAAATTTTTGGACAAGCTAAATACTCGCCCTCTTTGAGATTTTGGAATAGTATGTGTCTCTAATGATAGTAAAGAGTATATCACAAACTAGGTATAAACAAATAATAATACAGGTTGTAGTACTAGGGATACCACCTATTTCTTATTACAGTCTACGGAAATAGAAACTAATAGACTCCTATCGATGAAATTGTAGAATGCATACCATAGAGACATAAGTGATGCAGCCATTGAGACCCTTGCCACAGAACTCAGATTGGGTAACAGTGCTAAAAGGTAGTGAATACAACTGAAAATGAGGATCCAGTAAGACTGCCTCAATGGTTTACAACTTCTGCACACTGTTTCGTGAAATTTCTTTAATTATTGTCCACCAGTAACCATATAAATTATGTTCACACCAACTTCAACCATCAAATTCGGGGGAACAAGAATCCATAGGCCAACCTTCTCTCCAAACACATGCTGTGCTAACTCGTGATATCGATCGAAGCGCTTTCCTGGGACGATTTCATGCATCTCTACCAGCTTCCAGAGTGTAAATAAGGTAACCAACCAAGAAAGCACATGTACCAGAATACCTGGACCCCTGCACATGAAAAGACTTCATAATATTACTGGATATTGTATGGCTTCAGATATGGTCCCAAAAAAAATCCACCCAAAACCCTCCATTGCCCTGTAAATCTAGGCGTATGCAACCCAAAACCAGCATCATCACCGTAAATCTCCATTGCCCTGTAAATCTGGGGCATATGAAACCCAAAACCACTGTAAATCTGGGGCATATGCAACCCAAAACCAGCATCGATCAGCGTAAATCTGACGCGTACGCAACCCAAAACCAGCATCATCGGGGCGAATGCAGATCCAAAACCCTCCAACTTGGTAAATCGGGGGCGAATACAACCCCATAAAATCACAGACCAGTGAATCGAAGGCGAATCCGACAATTTATGTTTTATCCGCACTTTTTTTTTTTGGCTAAATCATAATAATTATTTATTTTTAAAATAATTTTGGGGCTATTTATACAAAACTATACAAAATAGGTTTTATATAAAAAATTCTCCCCTCTAAAATCTAAAACCCCTTAAATTTCTCCCTTGGGCTAAAATTCGCCCCTAAAATTTTCCCTGATGGTATGATAAATATTGTAAGATTTCCAGGAAAGCGATCAAAGATGCTCCTAATGAAATCATTAAGCTCTAGAATATAAATATATACAAAAATCTCATCAAGGGCAAAAAAAGTTCATATATTAATAAAATACAAGATTATTTTCTCCACCTTTCTAAAGTCATGCCCAATTTTTTTTTGCGGAATGTGCTTATTCGTAAAACCAAAGATAATAATTCTATCCCCTTAGAAAACTGAGACAACTATATTAAAAAGTTGTATGACTCTCTAGACACTATGGGAACCACCTTATTCACTCTTATTAAGGAGGGTGTATTCTCTTTGGATGACGTTGAGTCTCGTATTAATAAGTTTGCTAATGGGAAAGCTAAAGATATTTAAGGTTACCAAGCTGAGATCCTTAAAATGGGAAAATCTATCCTCATCCCTCATCTCCACAAGCTTCTCAATTTGGCTGTAACACAAGGATTCCCTCAGCTTTTGAAGCAAAGCCTTATTGTGCCTATTTTTAAAAACGGGGACAAAAAAATTCCATCTAACTACATGACCATTATGATTAGCCACATCCTGGACAAGATTTATGGGCTCATTTTGGAAAAGAAGCTTAGCCTTTGGCTTGAAATCCAGGGAAAAAGAGCTAAATGAAAATCTTGTTTTAGGAGACATGACTCGATTGTTGACCATCTTGTCACTCTCAAAATCATTGTGGAAGAATGTTGCATTAGTAAAGCCAATCTCTTCTGTTTTTTTGTGGACTTTAGAAAAGATTTCGGCACTTTTCCTCGAGATAAAATTTGGGAGAGACTTAAAGAGATCATGGTCCCTCCTAAGCTGAGGATTGCGGTGATATGTCTCTATGAGACCATCACTGCCAAGCTTAAGACCAACGAGGGGTGGTATAAATACATTAAATGCAATATAAGAGTTAATCAGAGCTGTCCCATATCCCCTATCCTTTTTGGAATATACATCGATAAGCTAAAGGAGTGTCTGGAAATTGTGGGATGAAAGGGCACCAAGCTTGTTGGTGTTCTCATTAATATTCTCCTTTATGCTAATGATATCATTCTTCTTGCAAAAATCCACGATGACCTTGACAAACAACTTCAGACTCTTCATGTCTATGGCTCCAAGATGGGTATGACAGTTAATATCGACAAGACTAGAGTCGTGATCATTAAATCCAAAAAGATCACCCATGGTAGTTTCGTGTATAATAACTAGTGCTTAGAGCAGGTTTCTTCTTATAAATATTTAGGCATTGACTTCCCTCATCAACTCTACTGGAATTATAGCATCGATAAAAGGATTATTAGAGGATGAAAAGCTTATTATGAGCTTGAAAATGATTGTAAGTCAGACTATATTTACATTTCGAGTAAAAAGAGGTTCCTCTTTGAGAGTCTTGTCACCCTTTTTGTATTATATGGATGTGAAATCTGGGGTTACAATATATCCAGAGAGTCATGGAGAAAGATTGAGACGATTCAAAAACAATTCATACCCCACAACCTTAAGATCAAGGGAAATACTCCCTATCCTATCCTCTTGATCGAATTTGGTTTGTCCCCCATTGAGAGTATGACTGTGTTTATATATCTGATGTATAAGAAGAAGCTTTACAACATGGAATCCAAAAGGATCCCAAAAATTTCTTATAATTGTAGTCAAAATCCCCACCTTTTCCTCTAGCGTGGGTGGCATAAGGATGCCCAGTCTTGGCTCAATCATTGGGGAATTAAGGAGAAGCTCAGTATGGGAAGCAAATATAGTGTCAAAAATACTATTACCGCTAAGTTTAAGGATAAGGTGTGGGAGGATCAGGAGCTGGAGGGTAAAAGGAAGCAAAGGTACTATAAGGAGGTGATCAACCCCACCCTTGATAATCATAATTATCTCTTTGTGTTGACCAACACTAAGAAAAAAATGAACATCACTAGGATTAGAACTAATTCCCATGAGCTTCATAGTGAGACCGGGCGATGGTCTATTTGGAAATCAGGGTGTGACAAGTGTCAATTCATTATTTGTTGAATGAGGTTGGTATGATTTTGGAGGGCCAATCATAGGGTGCCACGTGGCCAGCCCTAAGGCTGCCACATGTCCCTGTAATGGAGTGATAAAATTAGTGAGGGTCCGTAGGAATCGAACCCTGGACCTCCTGCCCAGCATGCGCATGCCATACCGCCCAAGCTACACATTTAGTTCTTACCCATAATGTTGTCGGGTTCTATTTAAAGTTTAATGTAATGGAGTATGGGGCAGTCCCAACCTGCCAGCGGTCCCCAAAACGCGCTCACATCGCATTGGTTAACAACCTGCAATCAAACTCAAATAGTTATTACTATAGTCTCTGCCAACAGTTTTGCACTTGTCACATGGCCACGTTTACAGGTCTTTGACAGTTAACATTAACCTGCTCGCGAACCAGAGTTTCAAACATTCAACCCATAGTTAAATCCTTGGGTTTCGCCTTCCACTACAGTCATGACCGCGGGGTTTTGGGTTTGCTTTCCACCTCAACCACCAAAGTTTAATGCCACAGTTTAAAAGGGCAGAATTTTGGCCAGCTTGCCCAAAAGGGCGGAATTGCTTAATTTAAATCCAGATAAGTGGATTCCTCCACTTTTGTTGGAGTTTTTCTAGGTGTAACGGGGAAAAAGAGTAGGATACTCAATTTTCACCCATTCTGAGTGAATAAAGAGTCATTTTTGACTAATTGGAGTATTATGGAGCCATTGGTGCAGATAAAACAACAATTAGAGCACTATAACTACATGTATTTGCAAAATTTTGAGCATAATTAAATATGGATATGCCATTGGGAGCTGGACTAGCAGATGTAGCCTAGGAGGGGTGAACTGATTCATCATGCCTACTGTGTAAATTTCATGTGGTTACTTATTTCTCTGTTTTACACTGATGTTCAGTGTTATTTAAGCTTGTTTTATGCTTCTAATTCACTAAAAATCATATCTAATTCATAGACAAACACCTCAATCCTTATGCAAACTAATGAAACAATTATGCACATGTTTATAAACTGAAAAGACACTTAGAAAAACAAAGCTAATACAGTCATTTCAAATCAGATTGGTATCAGGGCTAGAGTTTATTCTCTGGTGTTGTTTAGTGCAAAGAATTGTTTAACTGTTTGTAGGTTTTTAGATGCTTACTACGATCAAGCTCAAGAGAGGAGAAGGAAAATTGGTGGAAGCAGAAGGGTCTCAAGAAGAGCCAAAGAAAAGGAGAGCAAGATTTCCACAATCTCCACTACCTATTTCACATCCTAAGGAAGCATAAGCTACATTAATTATGCCTCATGAGGAAGGAGAAATCCATGAAGAAGTTGATCCCAAGGAGGAATAAAGAGTGTTCAAGAAATAATTTCTTGACATGACTGAGATGGTTAGAATCCTTTATCAAGAAAGGAATGACAGACTAGAAGGAGAAGGATCCAAACTTCATAAGGAAGGACAAGGATCTTCAGGAGGTCACAATGATGAAGATAAGTCAAAGAAGGGAAATAGAGGAAATGGAGTCAATGGAGAGCCGTCATCCTCACCCTCATCATCATCATCCTCTACTTCTTCTTCAGTACATCAGCCACACAAGGCAAAGAACACTGGTAAAAGTCATTTTTAAAAACTTGATGTTAAGTTTGAATTGCCAATGTTTAATGGTGAATTCAATACATAAAAGCTTGATAATTGGATTAGGAAATTGGAGGTGTATTTGAGAATTCAGAACCTTGAAGATGATGATACCAAAATCCAAATAGCTTCATTGAGAATGGAAGGTGCAACACTTGTTTGGTGGGAAGCCAAGACAAAGGAGGAGATCAAGAAACATGGTAAGATTATTCTTTCATGGTCATATTTCATTAATACTATAAAACAACAGTTTTATCCATTAGATCATATGCAGAAAGCCATAATGAAGTAGCAAAAATTTAGGCAATTAAAGAGACAAAGAATACACCCAAGAATTTAGGAGAAGAGCTCTCTTATTAGGGGTAGATTTGCAGAGCCAAGATACTTTTCTCAAGTACCTAGGAGGCTTACATAGCTACCTTAAACATACTATTCTCATGTTTAACCCCACCAGTCTAGATGAAGTATGTGTTCAGGCCACACATCTAGAAGCTAGAGGGAAGAACATTTCTGGAGAGGGTAGAAAGAAACCTTTTAAGGGTAAAAACAAAGAGAAGACCTCAAAAGGTAAAAGAAAAAATAATGCATCTGTTAAGAAAGAGGGAGAAAAAGTGGTTTGTAAACATTTTTCAAAAGAACGCCATGATGAAACTCATTGTTGGAAATTACATCCTAAAATGAGGCCAAAGAAACCCAATAACAAACGGAAACAGAAAACTGCAACTACAACTCAACATGATTTAGGATCTGATTCAGGTGACGAATCTAAGATTACAGCGATGGGATTGAAGAACATGAAGGAAAAAATAAATTGAAACTAAACGCAGTAACAATACATCAAACTGTCACATACATACTCCAAATGAAGAAGTAAGAATACAACTGTTTCATGTGAGGGTCATATCCAAACATACCAAGATTGACACATTGTTTGACTGTGGGTCATAAGAAAACTTAATCTCTGAAGACTTGGTCAAGAAACTTAACCTTGAGACCATACCACATCCAAAACCATATCTATTAGGTTTTATTTGTAAGGATGAAAATCTACAGGTTTCAAAGAATTGCGGTTTGCAATCACTGCAAACTTTGTTGAAACAGTTGAATTAGATGTGGTTCCACTTGACATAATAGGTATTGTGTTGGGTAGTCCTTACTTGCATGATAGGAAAGCGATCTTCTATCGCCATGAGAACAAGTATCATTTATTCAAAGATGACAAGGAGTTCATTTTTAGAGCACATTGCAAGAAGACAAACATTACTATGGTAAATACTGGACAGGTAAAGAGGCTGGTAAATTCAAGTAAGAATTTTGTTCTTCTTATGATTAAGCCTAAAGCTGATGTTAATCATGAATCATTTGAGGGATGTGATCCTAAGTTGAAATCAGATTTATATGATGTATTTAATGCACATCATGAGATGTTTCAGGAGCCAACATGATTGCCTCCAAAAAGAGAGACTCAACATGAGATTCAGTTACAACAAGATTGTCCTCTTCCAAATATCGGTATGTATCGCATGTCGATAATGGAGAATGATGAAATAAAGAGGCAAATCAAAGAGATGTTGGAAAAATGAATCATAAGTCCAAGCACCTCACCATGTGGTTTACCCATAGTCTTGATACCAAATAAAGATGGGACTTGGCACATGTGTGTATATTTTTGAGCTTTGAACAAGATTACGGTAAAGATTCATTACCCACTCCAAAGAATAGATGAATTTCTTGATCAGCTGAAAGAAGAAATTTTTTTCACTAAGTTAGATTTATGAAGTGGATATCATCAAGTAAGAATTGCAGAAAGTGATATATGGAAAACTTCATTCAAAACCAAACAAGGACTCTTTGAGTGGCTAGTTATGCCATTTGGTTTGTGTAATGCACCGACAACTTTCATGTGTGTTATGGATAGTGTTTTGCATCCATTCCTTGATAAATTTATGATTGTGTACTTAGATGACATTTATTTTCAACAAAACAAGAGAAGATCATGTCTTGCATGTGAATATAGTGCTTGATATTTTGAAGAAAGAGAAATTATTTCTTAAGATGTCAAAGTGTGAGTTTGGAAAGACTTCTTTGGTCTATCTGGGACATATTGTAGGAGGAGGAGATTTGAGAATTGATCCTTATAAAGTGGAAGCCATTGTGAATTGGCCCACACCTAAAACAGTAACTGAGGTAAGAAGTTTCTTAGGTGCAACTCAATATTGGAGAAAGTTTATTGCTAACTTTTCTTCCATCACAACTCCTATGCATGCAGTGACAAGTGTGAAGAAAGGCTTCCATTGGGGAGGTAAACAACAACAAGATTTCAAAGATTTAAAAGACAAAATTAGTTTAGCTCCAATCATTGCATTACCAAATTTGAGACAACCATTCGAGATTCAAACCGATGCTAGTGATTATGCCATGGGCGCAGTACTTTTGCAGCATGGTAAGCCTTTAGGAGGCTTATGCTTCCTAAGAATAATCAAGCAATCCTGCCTAATGGTCTCCTTAACAATCTCTGGGAGACCCTTGATGCCATATTCGAGGCTACAAATAATGTCATAAGCAAGGATCTTCTTCGGGGCAAGGGAAAAATTAAGCCCTCTATTAAGAAGACTAAAAACAGAAGGATCAAAAAAATAAATAGAAAGATTAACTACATTTTTATTAGAATCCTTATTATTATTATTATAATCATCCAACAAATTATTATAATCCTTATTATTATTATTGTTATTATCTAACAAATTATTATTATTATTATCAATACTAATTAGATTATTAATGCTAGAATTATTATCAGTACTAGATTATTAATGCTAGAATTATTAGTTATATTATTATTACTATTGTATAATAATTAAAATCATTATTGCTAATACTCTTGTTTAATATTGAATTATTATTAATATTTTTATGGTTACGATTAAGGAGAAAATTAATATTAAGAGAACCACTACCTCCCAAGCACGGTGACCGAAGGGCAATGGAGCCACCCTCACTGTCAACCTTTACTCCAACGAAATCAACAGGAAATTCAGCGGAGTCATCAACGCTGAGAGTGCTAGGTCCATCATCTTTGACAATGATGGGGCTACTCGAAACTGAGTGCGAATTTGAGAGGAATAGAGGCACAACATCCAGAACTTCATAGTGCACCGTAAGGGGGACCGTAGGGTAACGAAGAAGCAACGCCCACAACCAAATGTTGTGTGAGAATGGTCTCACCTTGGCTTGAAAAAAACGAAGGAGAAACCCCACTAGTTGTTGAAGCATCAACACTGATTGAAATAGCTTATGAGAAAGCTGGAGCTAAGACATCATAGCTTCCAGGAATATTGCACACCTCCAAACTAGGGTCCAAGAGCAGATCAGAGTGAGGCACATCCGCATCTGGGGCTGAGACAAAGGAAGAACCCAAGACCGCAACAGAAGAGGAAGAAATCCCAAAAAGTGCCGAAGATGGACCAGAAAAATTCTTGTCTACCCACGAACTAAGGGATGAGATTTGTGCACCGCTAATTCAAGACCGCCTTGGGTTCGATGAGGATGGAGAAGGCAGCAATCCAAAGGCTGGATAATGAGACAACGCAAGTTTCTGAAACTTTAGGGCTTGCTTCCTCTTCGAAACTTCTTCCAACCACAGAGCTTTAGAAGATGAAACCCCATCCAGAATACTACAGATATAACGGGAGATACCATTTGCGAGATCCATGTGGAGAGATAAAATCTTGCGCAGAATAAAATCTAAATCACTTCTTAATTTACCAATCTATGATATGACCAAAGCTAGACTAGTTTTAAGAAAAATAATCTTGTTTTTATTGAAGTTTAGAGGCTGGGAAACACGGGAAAAAACAAGAATCAAGGATGCATCCCTACATATTTAAAATAAAATAATTTTTATTTTTTATTGTTAACTAACTAACTAACTTTCTAACAACTAGTAGGCTTAACAACTAGTCTTAATGGCTAGTTCTTAACAACTAGTTTTCAACGGCTATTTTAGGGCATTGATGCATCTCCGCTATTTATTCATCGAGATCGATTATTATTTCCACCTTGTCCTGAGGATGAACCACATTAGCTGGTTCGAAACATCGACCTAATCCTAATGATTTGATTAATCTGAAAGTACTTTTATCTACATTATGGATCACAAAATTCTTAGATCTAACATTATTACCCTACACGGAAGGGAAATGGCTGATAAGGCTCGTCAGTTTGAATGAGCTGGATTAAAAGTGGCCAAGAAGAAATATGATCTCACGTTCCTTAAAATATGTAGGGATGCATCCTTGATTCTGGTTTTTGCTCGTGTTTCCCACCCTCTACACTTCAATAAAAACAAAATTATTTTTCTTAAAACTAGCCTAGCTTTGGTTAGATTGGAAATTGGTAAATTAAGAAGTGATTTAGATTTTATTACACACAATATTTTCTCTCTCCAAATGGATCTTGCAAATGGTATCTCCCATTATCTCTGGAGTATTCTGGATGGGGTTTCATCTTTTAAAGCTCTGCAGTTGGAAGAAGTTTCGAAGAGGAAGCAAGCCCTAAAGTTTCAGGAACTTGCGTTGTCTCATTCTCCAGCCTTTGGGTTGCCACCTTCTCCATCCTCATCGAACCCAAGTTTGTATTTCATTAGCAGTGCGCAGATCTCAGCCCCGGATGCGAATGTGCCTCACTCTGATCTGCTCTCAGACCCCAGTTTGGAGTCGCGCAAGATTCCCGACAACTCTGATGTCTTAGCTCCAGCTTTCTCATCAGCAATTTCGATCAACGTTGATGCTTCAACAACTAGCGGGGTTTATCCTTCGTTTTTTTCAAGCCAAGGTGAGACCATTCTCACGCAGCATTTGGCTGTGGGTGCTGCTTCCTCGTTACCCTTCGGTCCCCTTATGGTGCGCTGTGAAGTTTCAGATGTTGTGCCTCTGTTCCTCTCAAATTCGCAGTTGGTTTCGAGGAGCCTCATCACTATTAAATATGATGGACCCAACGCTCTCAACGTTGATGACTCCTGTTGTGGATGATTTTTTCACCCTCCTAGAGACAGTCTAGAGTTGCCATAGACCAGTGCCTAGGACATCTTATTATAGCAAGGAGCTCATTATATAGCTTGGGTTGTCAGTCCAAAAGCTCACTTACTATCTCTTGTTTGAACAAGGAAATTAGTTTTGAATGGGACCAATCTCTCTCAGAAGCTGACACAAAGATGAGGATAGTGTAGGAACATCATGTAAAACTCCAATACAAAAGCATCAGACAGTTAAGAGATAGCTCACTGTAAAGAGGTCCATTTCAAGTAATATATCACAGAAATCAAATATCGGGAAGTGAGTGTAGTGAAGGAACATAAAGAAGATATTAGTTAACATGAGACTGATACCCAGATACACAACAGAACCACATAAGGGCATACCAATTTATGAATCCTTATATGAAAATGGAATTTTAAAAGCACCCTCCTCGTGCAACCAATATAGTAGAAAATATGGAAGAGATGATCATGGAATAGTATATCATGACTAGGCCTATTTAAAGCGCTTGACTAATTCCAGAAAGGGCACCAACAAAGATGAATCTTTACTGCAAACTAGTGAGCCACTCGCATTCTAGAACATGATACAAGAAGATAAATAGCATGAAAGGAGATATTGTATTAGCACATAAGAGAAATTACATATTGTGAGATACCAAAGACCAGAATCCTCATTACAGTTATAACTCCTCCTCACTGAGACCCTACGGGCTCTGAACCTTCCTACCGAAATATTACAAAATGTATACAAAAGCCTTTTCAATGCACAGTTTGCTGATAGAAATCTGGAACCCTTACAATGTCTTCTTTTTGGGTCTTTATAGATGAGATAGAGAATTCTAGAGGAGGAGGTAGAAAGAAAACATTTAATGACTCAATTTGAATAAAATGGCGGAAAACAATCACGCCCACTCTATGAATGACTAAATATAAATGACTGTACTTTACAAACCATCTCCTGAAATAAATGATGAGGAGAAAAATCTCCTTATAAACATGACACAAATAATAAAATATACATTGGTCCACCTCTTACTGAAAGAGGGAAAATCTGCTGCCATCAAACCCCGAGATAGTCTACAATTCTGTACTGTACTCTCGGCCTTTAGCTTTGGATTTGAATCCTGAATCTTTAATGCGGGGAAAATTTCTCTGGAGGGTTCTGTAGGTCCCTATCTTTGTCTTCTTTAATGGTTATCATTTCGCACACCTACCATCGGCTTCCTCTTTAAATTTTGTCAGCAATATATCATCCTTTAAAATGCTCTTAACTTCTGCTACGAAAACCATGAATTAAAACGCCCTTTCTATTGCTTTGAAACCTGCAAAACCCACAAAATATTAGAGAGAACTGAAACAGATGGAGGCGGGGGCGATGGATACATGGTCGACCGGGAGAAATACACAGGGTGGTGGAAGAGCGGCAATGGAGACATAGATTTAACAAGCGAAACACGACTTCTTTACGTGAAACAGTTTAGACGTGAGGGGCGAATGAAAACAAAAGGTATGAATTAAAACATATGCGCGCACACACACACACACACACATATATATATATATATATATATATATATATATATATATATATATATATCTATGACGGGGGAAACTATTTCGGATGTGCGGGAGCAAACACGTGGGCGCATGTGGGATGTGGAAAGACACAATGGCGCAGGACTCGGTCATGTGGCGATCGACGGATCGCGTATGAGCCACTCGATTACAATGAGATTAACGTCAAAATGTTCATCTGTGAGTCGAGGGGGCTATCAAAAAGGTGGGGCTGTGGACCATAGGTTAAAGCTCGTGCGTACCCTAGAGATTTATAACCGTTGGATCGAGCCTACGAGATCGACGACGGTACGTATCCCGCCGCACTGCTGGATCGGCTGCTAGCGCGCTAGAAAAGCGGTTTCCTAGCCCGTACTGGGGACACGCGGCACATTTCTAATGGAATCACTGGCCTTGGGCCCAAAACAGCCGGCCCGGTGGAAGCGGTGTGGGACTATACCGCCGGTTTCCTGCGCGCGGGGCCCTCCACCTGTAATGATCACCGCTCCGTTGATTTGGTTTGATCGGACGGTTGCCGTCGCCCCCGATAACATAAACAATTAGCTCTATTCCCTTTGGCTCATGGTTTTCGGGCTCAGGTCATGTGATGACGACAGAAAGGGGACTAAGGCCTTGGGGCTTCGGCTCGATATAATTTAAATGACGGGTTTTCAACCTTTGTAGAGTGGGTCTTCGAGTGGAGACGGTAATATCAGATAGGAGCATAAGGTTTTAGGCCACGGTGGAGCTTTGTATCAGATTCGAGTGGGGCAATAGACCAAAATTTGAAATGCAGGGGTAAAATTGTACAACATCGGCTCCATCTGGGGACGACATGTTCGTCCTCGGGCATGTCGAGAACACGCAGACCATTGAATATTTCGTTCTACTACTCAATCTCCTCTGCGCTTCCGGTTCAGGTAATTATCAGCATTCTTTCCTCTATAAAAATAAAAACCCAAACAACTTATATATAGTATATACAATCAGGCATTCCCAGCCTGGGTCAGAATTGGAAGTATGGCTTAAGAAATTGGCCATTCACAGGTGCATCCAACAAATCGCCCTGCAGGTTTTCTAAAGAAAAAGTGTTGTTTCTTCCCAGCTTCACTATTTTGAATGGCCCAAACCACAACGGATCAAATTTTGCATGCTTGCCCTTTTCTGCTCTGCGAACATCCCATCTGAGAACCAGGTCACCAATTTGGAAGTTCCTATCCTTTGCATGCTGATCAAAGACATTCTTCATTTTCTCCTGATATTCTATCAATCTCTGATCTACCTGGTTCCGTGTTTCCTCCAGTTCAATCAATTGATTAATCCTTCTGATCATGTCATCTGACTCTTCCTGGCTTTCCTGCATGAAGCGTGCCACTGGCAATGCCAATTGCACCAGAAATACAACTGCTCTCCCATACACCAGCTCATAGGGAGATTTCCCTGTTGCTCTTTTACTGGTTATCCTATTCGCCCATAGGGAAAATTTTAACTGAGAGTCCCAATTCTTTTGATTCTCACTTATTGTTTTCTTCAGGGCTCTCACCAGGGTTTTATTAGAAGACTTAGCTAAACCATTTCCCTGTGGATAGTATGCTGTGGAATGAGTCAGGATGATGTTATACCTTTGGAAAAAATTCACAAACCTGGCAGATTTAAAAGCTTGTGCATTATCAGTTACAATTCTGGCAGGACAGCCAAACCTAGATATGATATTTTCCTCCATAAACTTCATTATTACAGCATCTGTAGCATTTCTTGTAGGTATGGCTTCCACCCATTTCGTGAAGTAATCTGTGGCTGTTAGTATCCATTTATATTGGCCACTTGATGGGGGATGTATTTCTCCTATAAAGTCTAATCCCCATTTCTGAAATGGTTCATTCACATGAATAGGGATCAAGGGCATGGCTGCTAGTTTCTGTCTTTCGGAAAATCTTTGGCACTTGTCGCATGCTCTGACCCAAGCAAAAGTATCTGTATACAATTTTGGCCAGTAAAAACCAGCCTTCAGGATTTTATGCGCTGTAGCCCTCCAGCTGTAATGCCCTCCACATATTCCATCATGGAATTCTGTCAATATATTCTCCACTTCATTTTCTGTGAGGCATAACAGTAATATACCTAGAGGGTCTCTCCAATATAGCTGTCCATTGGCAATCATGTATCTTTGGGATTTCATTCTTACAGCTCTATATTTTATCCTATCACATCCTGTAGGACAGCTAAGTGTTAACAGATATTCAACTATTTCTTTATACCAAGGACTAGTTAGATATTTCATATGTGTCTTTTGAGTGGCCATCTCCAGTCCTTGCTATTCTTCTCCTTTCTCAGATTCTTCATTTGCTATCATGGATAAATTAATGCCCAAAGCTTTATGATTTGATTCAGATAACATCTTGGCAAGTCCCTGTCCTTTAATCAACTTAGTAGGCCTTATGTCCAAATCATACTCCTGTATTTTTGCAATCCATCTTCCTCTTTTACCTTCGCTATCTCCCTGAACAAGAATGTCTTTGACTGCTGCTGTGGGAACATATGCAGTAATGTGAGATTGCAAAACATATACTCTAAAAGCTTTAAGGGACCTTACCAGGGCATATGCCCGCTTTTCCAATATATTATATTTCAATTCAGCATCATGCAATACTTGACTGAAGAAAGCTATAGGCTGTTCATATCCATCTTCATTTTTCTGCAATAATACTCCAGCAATTGTGTGAGGTGAAGCAAATGAAAATATCATAAAAGGCTTGCTGTAATCTGGCCCAGCTAGCATAGGAGCTTTAGCAAATGCCTGTTTTATCCTTGTAAATGCATCTCTAGACTCCTGGGACCATTTTACTTCATTCTCCTTCTTCAACATATCGGTTATATGCCTAACTATCTCAGCATAGTTAGGAATAAACCTCCTCAGGAAATTAATTCGGCCTAAAAACACCTGTACTTATTTCTTATTTCTTGGTAAGGGAATGTTGTTTATTACTTCAACTCTCTTAGGGTCAATTCTCACACCATCTTTAGTTACAATGTGCCCTAAGAGTTTTCCCTCATCTAATGCAAACAAAGACTTTTGAGGATTGAGAGAAAGGCCGTACCTTCTGCATTTTTCAAAAGTTCTTCTTAGATGTTCAATATGCTCATCATCATTCTTTGAAAACACTGTGATATCATCGAGGTATACCACCAAAAACTTGTCCTGTTCTCCCACGAAGGCTATGTCCATTGCCCTCTGAAAAGTAGCTCCTGTGTTAATTAACCCAAATGGCATCCTGGCATACATAAAAGTTCCCCAAGGCGTGGTGAATGCAGTTTTCTTCTGGTCTTCTGGAAGTACAGCTACCTGATTATAACCAGAAAAGCCATCCATCATTGACATTCTGGATGCTCCCACTACTTTCTGCAGGATGTGGTCCATCTTAGGCAGTGGATAATTATCCTTGAGAGATGCTCTATTCAAATTCCTGAAATCCACACACAGCCTTATTTCTCCATTCTTCTTTTGAACAGGAACAAGATTTGCTATCCATTTTGAGTATCTCAATGGCACGATTATTTTGGCTTTCAGCAACTTCTTAACTTCTTTTTCAATAGAGGGAAGCAGCAGAGGATTTATCTGTCTGAGTTTCTGCTTATAAGGCTTTGCGTCTTCCCTCAAAGGAATTTTATGCTACATTATATTTACATCAAAAGTTTTTAGGTCCTGATAGGACCAAGAAAATACATCTTTGTAAGATTGAAACAACTTCAAATATTTTTCTTTATATTCTTCTGGGACTCTTTTGGATAATTTGACAATTTTAGGATCAGCATGGGTACCCAGATTCAAATCTCCTATTTTATCTTCTTCTGTCACCTTGTTTGGCTGCAATGGAATATCATCTTTGTTAAATAATCTTTCTAGAGGCACCAGACCTCTAGGTATAACATTACCTTTCAGCTGCAGCACTTTATTACCTGCTATTCTTTCTTCCCATTTATTTTCCGCAATATTTTCAACTTCTTCCTCCTCGTTATCATCAATTTCTGTATTTGTGAATTCTCCCACTGTCTCCATGAATCTCTTCATCTGTTCATCATCTTCGAATACCTGCCAGTGCTTTACATTATCTGGAATGGATGGCCTGTAACGTGCCTCCACTTCGTATCTTAAAAGTGGATTTTGAGGAGGACGGAATGTACTGGCAGCTACAGCAAGAGAATCTGCTATTCTGTTTTGCTCCCGGGGCATGAACTGTATATTAAATGCTGAGAAGAATTTTTCTATCATGTCCCATACTTCATTTCTATATGCTCTTAACCGTGGGTGCTTAGTTTGACATTCGTTTTTGATCTGTCTAACCACCAACTCAGAGTCTCCCAAGACTTTTAAACATTGGATGCCCATGTTCTTAGCTGTCTGCAGTCCCAATAATAGTGCCTCATATTCAGCCACGTTGTTTGTAGCCTCATACTCCAATTTAAAGGACATCAGCACCCATCTTCCCGTGGGAGAGATTAATAACACTCCAGCCCCATTGCCTTCTCTTGAATTTTCTCCATCAAAATGCAAAGTCCATATTTCCGATTCCTGATCTTCTTTAGGCTGCTAAGCTTGAATCTGACCAAAAAGGGGCTCATGAGCACAATTTTGATCTTCTTCTAACATCAAACACGAGAAATCTCCCTCTTTGTTATAAACTGGAGAATTTTCTGAGCAGTCAGCCTTAGTTACCATTTTAACAAATCGAGTCTCTCTGTATAACCTCCTTTCTTGACCTCCAAAGACTGGGAAAGTAGCATATGTTAAATCCAATTTAATTGATCCCCCAATCTTTGTACCCCAGGACCTTGACAGCAGCATGCCAAAGCGGGCTGGGATATCAGCGACCACAATGTCCATGACCACACTCTTTGCTGGAATTTGGGCCAATTGACCACTAAATCTTTAATCATTCCCAAGAATTTAACTCTTTTAGAATCAAATGAATATAAATCTTTGTATGGCCTTGTAATTTGCAGTCCTAGTTGCTCCATGACAGACAAAGGCATAAGATTATGAGAAGCCCTAGAATCTAACATACAGTTATGTAGCAGCAGGTCATGTATAACTAGGGACACATAAAAAGGAGGAGTAGAAGGGTCTATCTCCTCGACATGTGGGCCAAAGACTACCATGGGTCTTTCTTCTTGAAGATTTAGACTATCAAGTGCAATTGGTAGTTCAGGAGGAAGTATGAAGGAAGTGACTTGAGACTGATATACAGGCTGTTTTAATAATTTAGTCAAGTGGACAGGAATCTTAATTTTCTCAAGTTCTTTTTGCAAATTGAAAGCAGATGGGGGCTTTTCTATCACTACTTCTTTTGACTCCTTATTCTCAACTGAATATTTGGCTTCTTTTGATACTGGCTCAGCATTAGGAGGACTGACTATTTTTGAAGAAGAAGGAATCTGATCATTGGACTGCAAGGGAGTATTTAGAGGATTCTTACCTTTTTCTATGTTTCTCTTTGCTGCTGATTCCTTCTGAGCAGATGCTTCTTTCTGAGGTGGCTCCTCTTCTTGCTCTTGAGTTCTGTTCCTCTTTCTTGAAGATCTGAGATCGTATTTGACATTGAATTGTGCTTGCATGAAATCAACAAATTGCTTACAATAATGGTCAATCTCTGCTTCTTCTTCTTCATCTTGTACTGGACATTGCATATCATCAGTATTTGAAAAAGCCAAATTTGAATCTTCTAACCCATAAGCTGCCTCTCCAGTGGAGTCATCTACTGGTCCTTCCAAGTACAAGGGATGAGGTACCTGGTCTTGTTGTTCCTTTGTTTCTCTTGGCAATATCTGCAATGATGGCCTTCTATACTGAGGATTGTATCCTCTGTTTGGAGCATTGTAATAGTTCTTGGGAGCTGCATTCTTTGCTTCCAGTTCAAGCCTGGCCATCTTCTTTATCATTTTGCTTATTTCGTCCATTTTATCTGAATCCTTTTCCTGATTAGAGGAGGAAACTTCTTCTTTTCCTCTCCTCCTAATATCTTGTTCGACTTTTCCTTTTAACTTCCCGGTGGAGGCAAAGTTTGCTTCCAATTCTAGAGCATCTGATTGTGCATCATCTAAAGTGGCAGGTTTTATTTCTCTTAATGTGAAGCCAAAATCAAACTCAAAGGCTGCTATGAAAATTATCTTGGCAGCAGCTTCATGGGGCTTCATTTCAGGAGGCAGGCTCAAATACAACTTGTTAAATCTTTTAATAAATTCTGATACCCCTTCATTCTGTTTCTTCTTCATGGTATTAAACTCAGTAAGACGCTGACCATGGTCTTTCTTTTCTCCCCATTTTCTGAGGAAAACATTCTCCATGACATCCCAGGTGGTCACAGAACGATTTCCCAATGTTTTGAACCATTTTCTGGCTTCCCCTTCCAAAGATTGCACAAATAATCTTAAGACCACATCCAGATGTTCGACATTTAAGTTTTCTGCAAAAGAGCAGAAGGTCTCAAGATGTTTCTGAGAATCAATTTCGTTTTCACCATTAAATCTTGGCAGAATCTTCAAATAATCCTGCGGCATATCATTTAGCACTTGGGGTAAGGCCAGTGGGGCGTATTTGTTCAAAAGGAATGCAGGGACATTGGCCATTGGAGGAGGTGGAGGTTGTACAACAGTTTGAGATACAAATGAAGGGAGAGGAGTAGGAGGAAGTGAATTATGAATAACAATGGGAATATATTGCACAGAAGGCTGAGGTGTAGATGGGAATAATTCACGGTTAACAGAAACTACTTCGGTGACCTCTTTAATTTCTTCAGCCTCGAAAGAAGGATGAGAATCTTCTTTTATCCAGGCACTTCCTCTACGTGGAGTTTCTGAGTAAAACTCGGGATTTTCTATTCTAACTTCTTGAGAAGAAGAGGGCGGATAATATTCAATGGAATATTCAGGATTTTCAGCACAGGCTGACTTCCTCTCCTTCCAAACTCTTTTATGAATGATCTTCTCTGGGTCAGACACGTAAGATGCTTTCGACTGAGATGTATCTGACCTTAAATGTGGCTTACGAGGAGCCAGGACTACCAATAAAATTTATCAAATAAAGACCAGTGGAGACGCCAAGGTGAGAGATATGCAACTCTTCAACTCTCTGTGCTCACCTGATTAGAGAGTGAAAACAATTTGTCGAGACCCAGGGAAACTGATATTCTTGAATTCGTCCTCGGCAACGGCGCCAGAAAGATGTTGTGGATGATTTTGTCACCCTCCTAGAGACAGTCTAGAGTTTCCATAGACCAGTGCCTAGGACATCTTATTATAGCAAGGAGCTCATTATATAGCTTGGGTTGTCAGTCCAAAAGCTCACTTACTATCTCTTGTTTGAACAAGGAAATTAGTTTTGAATGGGACCAATCTCTCTCAGAAGCTGATACAAAGATAAGAATAGTGTAGGGACATTATGTAAAACTCCAATACAAAGGCATCAGACAGTTAAGAGAAAGCTTACTGTAAAGAGGGCCAGTTCAAATAATATATCACAGAAATCAATTATCAGGAAATGGGTGCAATGAGGAAACATAAAGAAGATATTAGTTAACATGAGACTGATACCCAGATACACAACAGAACCACATAAGGGCATACCAATTTATGAATCCTTATATGACAATGGCGTTTTAAAAGCACCCTCCTCATGCAACTAATATAGCAGAAAATATGGATGAGATGAACATGGAACAGTATATCATGACTAGGCCTATTTAAAGCGCTTGACTAATCCGAGAAAGGGCACCAACAAGGATGAATCCTTACTGCAAACTAGTGAGCCACTCGCATTTTAGAACAAGATACAAGAAGATAAATAGCATGAAAGGAGATATTGTATTAACACATAAGAGAAATTACATACTGTGAGATACCAAAGACCAGAATCCTCAATACAGTTATAACTCCTCCTCACTGAGACCCTATGGGCTCTGAACCTTCATACATAAATATCACAAAATGTATACAAAATCCCTGTCGCTGCACAGTTTACTGATAGAAATCTAGAACCCTTACAATGTCTTTCCTTCTAGCTTTTATAGAAGAGATAGAGAAATCTAGAGGAGGAGGTGGATGAAGCACAATTAATGACTCAATTTGAATAAAATGGCGGAAAACAATCGCGCCCATTCTATGAATGACTAACTATAAATGACTGTACTTTACAATCTGTCTACAGAAATAAATGTTGGGAGATGAAAATCTCCATGTATAAAAGACACAAATAATAAAATATATACAATGCTCGGTCATTTGCTGAGGAAAAATCTGCTGCCGTAAGGGCCCTGAGATAGTCTGCAATTCTGTACTGTACTCTCGGCCCTTAACTTCGGATTTGAATCTTGGATCTTTAATGTAGGGCGAATTTCTCTGGAGGGTTCTGTAGGTTCATGTCTTTATCTTCTTTAATGGTGGTCATTTCTCACACCTACCCTCGGCTTCTTCTTTTAATTTCACCCGCAGAGTGTTGTCCTTTAATATGCTTTTAACCTCTGCTACGGAAACCATGAATTAAAACGCCCTTTCTATTGCTTTGAAACCTGCAAAAACCACAAAATATTAGAGAAAAATGACACAGGTGGAGGCGGGGACGATGGATACATGGTCGACCGGGAGAAATACACAGGGTGGTGGAAGGGAAGCAATGGAGACATAGATTTAACAAGCGAAGTGCGACTTTCTTACGTGAGACAGTTTAGACGTGAGGGGTGAATGAAAACGAAAGGTATGAATTAAAACATATGCACGCACATATATATATTTATATGATGGGGGGAAACTATTTTGGACGTGCGGGAGAAAACACGTGGGCGTACGGGGGACAGGTGGAAAGACAACATGGTGGAGGACTTGGTCATAGGGCGATCAGACGGACGGTATGAGCCACTCGATTACAATGAGATTAACGGTCAAAATGAGTCGAGGGGGCTATCAAAAAGGTGGGCCAGGGACCTGAGGGAACATAGGTTAAAGCTCGTGCAGACCCAGAGATTTATAACCGTTGGATCGAGCCTACGAGATCGGACGACGGGTAATGATTTCGCCGCGCATCCGTTGACTGAAGGTTAGCGCGTGGGGGAAAAGTAGTTTCCTGCCCGTACTGGGGACACGCGGCACATTTCTAATGGAATCGATGGCCTTGGGCCCAAAACAGACGGCCCGGTGGAAGCGGTGCGGGACTATACCGCCAGTTTCCTACGCGCGGGGCCCTCCACCTGTAATGATCACCGCTCCGTTGATTTGGTTTGATCGGATGGTTTCCGTCGCCCCCGATAACATAAACAATTAGCTCTATTCCCTTTGGCTCATGGTTTTCGGGCTCAGGTCATGTGATGACGACAGAAAGGTGGCTAAGGCCTTGGGGCTTCGGCTCGATATAATTTAAATGACGGGTTTTCAACCTTTGTAGAGCGGGTCTTCGAGCGGAGACGGTAATATCAGATAGGAGCATAAGGTTTTAGGCCACGGTGGAGCTTTGTATCAGATTCGAGCGGGGCAATAGACCAAAATTTGAAATGTAGGGGTAAAATTGTACAATAACTCCGCTGAATTTGCTGTTGATTTCGTTGGAGTAAAGGTTGACGGTGAGGGTGGCTCCATTGCCCTTCGGTCACAGTGCTTGGGAGGTGTTGGTTCTCTTAATATTAATTCTCTCCTTAATCATAACCATAACAATATTAATAATAATTTAGTATTAAACAAGAGTATTAGAAATAATGATTTTAATAAAAAAATTAATATTATACAATAGTAATAATCATATAACTAATAATTCTAGCATTAATAATCTAATTAGTATTGATAACAATAATAATAATTTGTTAGATAATAATAATAATTTGTTAGATAATAATAATAATAATAATAATTCTAATAAAAGTGTAGTTAATCTTTCTAGTTTTTCTTTTGATCCTTCTGTTTTCAGTTTTCTTAATAGAGGGCTTAATTTTTCCCTTGCCCCGAAGAAGATCCTTGCTGATGACATTATTTGTAACCTTGAATATGGCATCAAGGGTCTCCCAGAGATTGTTAAGGAGACCATTAGGAAAGATTTCTCGATTATTCTTAGGAAGGCTAAGCCTCCTAAAATTTTTTTGAGTAAGCCTGAGTTTCTTGCCCTTAAAACCCTAAGGGACAACCCGGACATCGTCATCCTTAAGGTAGACAAGGGTGGGGTCATTTTCCTTATGGATAAGTCTGACTATGTCAGCAAGATAGTTGACCATCTTTCCAATAGTGGTAGTTATATTAAGCTTAAGAAGAATCCCCTTAAATCAATGTGTAAGGATGTTTCCCTTGCCATTAAATCAGATTCTTCTCTTAATCCTCTCTCTAGGAAGATTATTGAAAGCAATCCCCTTAATCCTTGGATCTATGGTCTCGCAAAGATTCATAAGCTGGGGGCCCCCTTAAGACCTATTGTTAACACAATAGGTGGTCCCTCTTATCATCTGGATAAATTCTTAGCCCAAAATCTTAAGCCCCTTGTAGGTCAAACCAATTCCTTTGTGAAGGATTCAACTTCCTTTATTAAGGAGTGGAAAAACATCAAGCTGCAGTTGGGTGAGCTTCTTGTCAGTTTTGATGGTGTGTGTTTATTCACCATAATCCCCATCCAAGAAGCCGCTGATGTCATTAAACGGATCTCCGATGAGGACACCTCTACCTCACCTCGACTTTCTTCAGTTTTCAAGGTGAGTTTTATGAGAAATCCTGTGGTGTTGCAATGGGATTCTCTCTTTCCCCCGTAGTTGCTAACTTGTTTATGGAGGATTTTGAATCTAAGGCCCCGGCCTCTGCTAAATTCCACCCTAGGAAGTGGAATAGGTTCATGGATGATACTTGTGTCATCTGGCCCCATGGTCGGGAGAAATTAGATCCGTTCCTTGGGCACTTGAACTCGCTTTCTGATTCCATCAAGTTCAAGATGGAAGTTGAGGTAGATGGTTGCCTCCCTTTCCTTGATATCCTGCTCTCAAGGAATGCAGATGGTTCCATTTCTCACTAGGTTTTTTGTAAGAAGACTCACACGGAACAATACCTTCATGCTGGGTCCCATCATTTTCCTGCTCAGAAATTTGGTGTCCTATGTACCCTTGCGACTCGTGCTCTTAGAATCTCTGACAACAACTCCTTGGAATTAGAGAAATCACATCTTCTTGGCGTTCTTGAAAATAATGGTTACAATAGATCTCAAGGTCTTAAAGCCTTTCAAAAGGCATATAAAGGGTTGAGTGGAAAATCTACTCGAGTGGATCCTATTTCCAAGGTCCATCTCCCATTTATCCAGGGGCAACGGACAAAATTGCCCATGTCCTTAGGAGAAATAATATCTCTACTTCTTTCAAACCTCTCTACACTATAGAAATTCTCTTAGATCTATTAAAGACCCTATTGACCCTAAGGACATGAAAGGGGTTTACATGATTCCTTGTTCTTGTGGAACTCCCTATATAGGAGAAATAGGTCGATCCATTAGGCAGAGAATTCGTGAGCATGTTGCGGATATTAGACATAATCGGTCTCGTACGTCAACTCTTGCTGAACATGTGGAAAAATCCTGCTACCATGTTTGTATTGAAGACTCTAAAGTCGTTGCAAAGGTAGATCACTTCCACCATAGGAAATTAAGGGAGGCAATCGAAATTGAGCGACATGCTAAGAATCTCGATCGTGATGATGGTTGGAAATTAAGTAAGAGTTGGACCCCGGCTCTCGCCAGATAATTTTGTTTAAAATTTTATTAGTATATTTTTATTTTTATTCTAAATTTTTTAATTCATTAATTAATTTATTTTATTTTACTTTATTAAATTATTTTTATTCTTATCCTAAAAATTTTAATTCATTAATTATTTTATTTTACTTTATTTTAATTTATTTATTTAATTATTTAATTATAAAATTTCCCCCTAGTTCCTTCTTAGGTTTCTTTGTTTATTTATTATTTTTATTTTTAGTTAGTTTATTGATTTATTGTATTTTCATCTAAATAATTAATTAATTTTATTTTAAAAATTTTACCCCCTATTACCTTTTATATTTATTTTAATTTTTTAATGATTTATAAACCCATTTGAATACATTTTCATAATTTATTTTTAATTGACTTTACTTTATTTATGTATTTATAAAAAAATTTGGCCCCTCCGTAGTACCTACGTAGGTAACTATGTTTATTTATTTTTTATTATTTAGTTATATATTATTTATTTATTTAATTTAATTTATTTTTTATCTAAATAAATAAATAAAAAAATCATTAATTTTATTTTTAAATTAAATTACATAATAATTTATAAACCCATTTTTAATAAAATAAAATTTTTATTTTTTATTTTTAACTAACTAACTAACTTTCTAACGACTAGTTCTTAACATCTAGTCTTAACAACTAGTTCTCAACATATAGACTTAACATCTAGTTCTTAAAAACTAGTTCTCAACAACTATTTCCGGGCACTGATGCATCTCCACTATTTATTCATCAAGATCGATTAGTCTTTCCACCTTGTCCCGAGGATGAACCACATTAGCTGGTTCGAAACGTTGACCTAATCCTAATGATGTGATTAATCCGAAAGTACTTTTATCTATTTTTTTTTTCTCTTAAAATACTTAACTACATTTTTTCTTATATCTCAATCTATCTTAATCTTCATTCAAATCAAAATTACATTCCATTTTATTAAATAATGAAATTTTTAATGTAATTTTTTTTTAATTTTTTATGGAAGAGTGGATTTTTATTTTTTATTTTCTTCATACCACTCATTTTGGATGTGATACTTTTATATAATAAAACAAAATATTTGGTGAAATCACATTTATTATCAAAATGTTACTAACATTTAGTTAATTATTACCTTTTTAAGGTATCAAGAATTTAATTATTTAATAATTTTATATGGAGATATCTATTTATCTATTGATATGTTTTTTTTTTTTAAAGTCAAATTTCTATTCACTTGGAAAAAAAGGAGTACATTCATCCAAACAGAAAACATGTGGCCTCACCCTAACTCGGTTTGTTGACCAATATTTGCACCAGATTACAGAAAATAGAAAGAAGACTAAGGAGATCGTCCATAAATGACATGGGAAGAGGCACCAAAATACAGACAAGACATAAAAAACCCAGAGCATATACTAGCAATCTGACGTGATAGAAGAACGATTGTTCGGGGTAGTTCCTGAAGGAGGCGGGGGACAAAATTTGCACTGGACGTGCCCTTATAAGTGAGAAAACCATGTCTCCAGCTTTTCCACATTCTCAGTTAGGTGGTTTTAGGCTCGCCAGGCCCCCACCACTCTCTCCCTAACCTGGAACTGAAAGTATTTATTTTTTTACATCGTTGCCATCAACTCAACATGTTCCTCCCGACAAACTCGCTCTGAAGTGTCTACCTAGTCCATCAAGATATGAATTATTGCATGGAATTTTTCCAGGAAGTAGTGTTGGATTCCCTATTCATCGGTAGTTCCAACACCACAACCCTTAGTCCCTCAGTTCTTGATACCTCTCTGTCTACCACCACCTCGATGCTGTGTCTTCTAAGCCTTTGACCCTTCGACCTTGCTGGAGTCACACATGCTTCCACCATGACCCCCGCACGAGCCCGCACCAGAGAGTCGAGACCGACCGATGGTCTTGCCACCCTGACAAGATGTTGCCGCCACTATTGTCCCAACGTCCTTATCCTTCAGGTCGGGAAGAACTGGAGAGGAGGAGTGCCCACGTTGCATGAAGGTCTTCATCTGACTCTGGACAAGAAGGCCGATCCGCACAGGGAGTAATGACCAGGATATCTAGGTAACAACATACCGCCACCCCAAAAATACCAAGCCCCCAACAAACCAACCACTACCCTGAGAGCCACTCGCACCAATAGCACCACCAATTGAAGAATGAACATAAACAAAAAAACACTTCCCAGAGAGAAAGAATCCAAATTGTTGCATGTGTTTGCCACCAAGACAACGTCCACTAGACACCTTTGTCGCCCAACGAGGAATAGTATCGGGCGATACATCAAAACAGAAATGGAGAGAATAGAGGAGAGGATCTACACCTTTGCACGGATCTGCATGGAAGTAGATCTAAGCAACGGATTATCAGAAAATATCATGATGATATACAAGCAACAAAACTGGCTGCAATCACTAGACTATGAAAACACTGCATTTAGATGCAGAATTTGTAGGATGACATGACATTTACAAAACACATGTCTAGATGCTAAGAAAGCAAACAACAAAAATAAAAAGAGCGGGAAACAAAAAAAGGGATGGCAATATCCCCCTCCAGAGTCAGAGGAGGATGAGTCAGAAGAAGAGGATGAAACAACTCCTACGGGAAGAAATCAGCCTACACATCGATCAAAGGAAAAAAGGAAGGATACAACAGTACACACGGATCCTCAAACTCATCCGAACCAAACAGAAAAGAATCCAGAGGATACAGGTAATGGAGGGATCAAACGAAACCATCCATCAGATACTTCAGACTCAGACAAGGACATCGGAACCTAGATAGCAAATAATTAGATTGTCCTTGCAACATGCGTGCCATCTCAGGGTGAGTGGTGCAAGGTCGAGAAGAAGAAAGGGAGGAAAACCTGATTTGTGGGATTACTACCCACTCCCTGGCGGTTGAGGATAATTTGGGGCCGTTAGTTTATTTTTTCTCCTCTTTTTTCTCTATCGGCTCATCTTTTTTCCTTTTTATTTTTATTGAATGATAGCCTCGCTACGATGCATTGTGTGCGAGAGCACATGAGCCCTACAGGCACTTTTCTGAATGCTTAATTGCATATACTACATGTAATTTTTCATTTTATAAATAAAAAGTTGCTGATTTTTTCCTTGGAAAGAAAAAACATAAATATTTGAAATTTTACAAGAATTTCCCGTCAGAATTTGAATATGAATTTTGAATTCAAGTGCATGATGTTGCATAGGATCAAGTGTCATTTTGAAAGGTAACACAAGAAATTTGTTGATATTGATTTGGGAGAGTTTTATATTTCGACCTTCACCATTCATAATAGATGTCAAAATTCTAGATTTTTCTTGTGGTTGAATGGAATGTACCCTATGGTTTTACTTTGGGAAGAAATATTCTCCTCATATTTGATTTCCCAAATATAAAAATTGGAGAAGAGTCTCTATAATTGAGGTCTAGAGCAAGCAAAGCAATGTCATATTGACTATATCTCTTATTCAACATGGTAGAGAGATTGTACAATTGAATACCTGTAGAGTAGGCCTCGCACTTAGCATTCATACCCATTAGCATATTTTCTAGAAATGTGAAATATGGCATGTCAGAAGAAATGGAACCCAGGTTTGCTGAATCTGAATAGGGGGCATCCCAAAACCTTGGGTATTGTTGGTGTAACATGGAGTGGAGAAGCAAGTCACACGTTGTTGTTGATCCATGGTAGATGCTGCTGATTCACTTTCAAAATATATTGTACCCCCAACATTGGTGGGGATACAAGGAGACTCCAAAAATGGAGGAAAATTTGGAGGATAAATATCAAGATAACTTGAGCTTATCCCAAACCCTAATGGGCCCTTTTTAGCTCTAAAATATTTCTGAAATATAATCACATCCCATAATATTTTGTCACTCTTTTGAATTTAAAATAGTAACCAAAAATAAACATATAAAAATCACTACATCTTAATGAAATTGAAATAAGAAAAAAATATGACAAAACATAAATACTTATAATTTGTGAAGTTGGGTTACACTTTTTGTCTTTTTTTGAGAAAAAAATATCATTTTTTTTTCTTCAACTTTCTGCAAGCCAAAACAATTTTTTCTGTTTAGAATTTTATTTTACGATAAAAATAAAAGTTGTCAGAAATTTTATTAGCTTTCTATTAGTTATTTTTTGGAATTTTTTATACACATTTGATAAAAAAGTTTTCTATTAGCCTTCTTTGAGTGTGTTTTCTTTAACAATAAAAGGATTCATAAAAATTTATGTTCAAACGCGTTGGTGTATTCTTTGAAAATTTTGTGTTTTGAGAAACAAAATGTGTTACAACAATCTTTAGAGTCCACTTCGTTTTCGTTATATTTACGAAATCAGCGGATGCATATCATAATTGCTAGAATTTTTTGAACTGATTCAATATGAAAAAACTACATATTTTGAATATGTTTCATCTCACACAAAATTTCTCAACATATAAGCTATAAACTAAAAATCTAAAAACTACCCATTACAGATGACAGACCAATGTAATGCACCATATTTTTTTCAATTTTTTTTACAATGTATTTTGGAAGATACAAAATATTGATTTCAATGAATCATAATGACCTTCAGAAATTGTTTGCACCCGTTTTATTACAAAATTAATTAAAATTAGTAAATATTTATGAAATTCCATAAAAGTTATATTTCCTGAAAGTAGATTGAATTCTGCAAATTATTGTCTTTGTTTCGACAGTTAATTCATAAATTTTCATGGAGTTTAATCAGTCCAAAGTTGAAGAAATGTGTTCACAGCTCAGCTCTGCGTAATTGTAGACGTGTTAGTTTGGTCGAACTTTAACAAAAAGTTTGGCCAAATTGTTTTTTGTCTCGACAGTCCGTCAAGTCTAATGACACAAAAGTTCAACCAAAGTTTTTACAAAAGTTCGACCAAATTTTTAATTGAATTTACGTCAGCCAGAAAATTCAACGAAGCCCCTCCAAAAAAACATTTCGCGGAAATATAAATAGGCATAAACGAATTCATTATTTTCGCATAATTTCACACATTTCTTCATTTGGTCTGATTTTGCAAAGGATTTTTTGGGCTTAATTTTCAAAGGACTCTTTTTGGCTTAACATTCAAAGGACATTTTTTGGAGGTACGTGATACATTTTTTGGATGATTTTTGGGCTTAATTTTCAAATGACGGTTTTTTGAAGGTATTTTGTTTTTAGAGGTTTTGGGCTTAATTTTCAAAGAACATTTTTTTGGAGGTATTTTGTTTTTAGAGGTTTTTGGGCTTAATTTCAAAAATACATTTTTTGGACTTTTTTAGGCTTAATTTCGAAAGGACTCTTGTTAGGCTTAATATTCAAAGGACATTTTTTGGAGGTATTTTTTAAAATGATATATATTTTTAGAGGCTTTTCGGGCTTAATTTTCAAAGGAAATTGTTTGGAGGTATTTTGTTTTCAGAGACATTTGTTTTAGAGGTTTTCAGACTTAATTTTCAAAGGAAATTTTTTGGAGGTATTTTTTAAAGTTACATTTTTTAAGAAGTTGGGCTTAATTTTCAATGGACATTTTTTGGAGATATTTTTTGAGGGCTTAATTTTCAATGGAAATTTTTTGGAGGTATTTTTTGAAGTGACATTTTTTTAGAGTACGTGTTTTGGGTTGAAGTAAACGTTTTATAATGATTTTTTCAAATTAGTTTTTGTCTAACTTTTTCAATGAAATTTTTTTGCGGGACTTGGAAGGAAATATTTTGAGCTTCATTTCATTTTTAGAAGAAATTTTTTCTCTGATTTTTTAAAGTAAGTGTTTTGGATTGAAGTATGTATTTTGTGCAAATTTTTTAAAATGAGTTTTTTTTTTTTTTTTTTTAAATTAAATCTTTTGTGATGTTTTTTTTAATTGAGTTTTTGTCTAAATTTTTGAAGGAAATTTTTTGAACTTCATACTCAATTATCATGGGAAATCGAAGGAATTTCAAGAGAAAATATGATCGAATAAGAGACCCTGAGGAATGTAGTGAACAGGCGAGAGAATATCGCAAAAAAAAGAGAGAAGAACGCTCACATATTGAAAGGGAAAATCAACCTCAACTAGAAGTTCAAACATGTATGTAAATGTAAATATTATAAATTTGATATTTAAAATTTTCCTAGTGTAAATTGTGAAGCTTAATTGTTATTTGATGAACTAATTTGAAACATATTTTGCAATGTAATCAGAGAGAGATATTCCTCAAAACATTGATGATGAGATACAAAAATTTGAAAGAGAAAGTGAAAGAGATATTAAACCAATGATTGAAGATGGTGAAAATGTTGAAAGAAATTCAAGTGAAGAAATTGAATCACCAGGTATGTATATATATGTTGAACACATGCACGTATTATTGAAATTATACTTATTTATTAATTTATTTATTAATTGAATATGTAAACTTATTATATACTATTAATTTGAATATGTACAAGTGAAATCCATATTGATGATGAGATGTTAGAAAATGTTGACACTCACACATATGGAGATAAAAAAACTAACCATGTTATACGATATCATGTTAATCGCATTTTTGATTCGTACTTCATAAAGGAAAATGTGTCAATTCAAGCCCAATTGTTGGAAGGTCTCCTAACATTAAGGAAATTAAAAGAAGCTGCGACTTTATTGGGTATTCGGAAATCAAAAAAAGATAAAAAAATGAAGGAAAATGTAATAAAAAATATAAATAGTGCTATAAATTCAATTAGAAGATCTAGACAGAAAAATGTTTTAGATACACGTAGATAAATACATATGGCAATGGTTTCATCAAGTACTAAAGAGAATTGATCGGTAAAATCTATGGCACGAGAATTAGGAACCTCAAGAAAAACTTTGCACAAACATTGGAAATTTCGGTTGCAAATAGATGTAAATGATGAATTCGCTTGTTGGACAACTATTTTTAGGCAACCATTCAAAGATAGACTTGGAGAAAATTTAAAAAAACAAAATATGAATATTGGATGAAAAATTCACGTGTTTCGCCAAAATCAAGAGATGTGATGCAAAGAAGAATAATACAAAATCAGTATGAAGATCATCCAAAAACATTTCTTGGACACCACTCAGATAGAGTTGTTCAACAAGTTCAAAGAAGAGAATCGTGAAATTGATTTCTCAATCAGTGCTTTTGTGCAACAAAAACCATGGTATGTAAAACCTATCACCATACGCGACACTTGTTGTTGTCGTTATCATGTGGAATTTCTATTATATTATGACACATTCCTTAATTTTGGTAAATTTGTTTTGGAAAGATTCACCTCCTCCTTCCACTATCCATGATTTCATATCTCAAATTCTATGTAGAAGAGAAAGCCATGAATTATTTTACCAAAAGAAATGTGTTGGTGGTAAAAAATGCAATGATTGTGGAGATTTGACTAAAATATGAATATATCCATACATCGATTCAAGGTTCAAGTGTTAAAATAATTGATTTACAAGAAGAATAAATTTTTGTGATAGATTTTTTGAGAAAGTTTGAGGCATAAATTTATAAATACACCAAGTATTACCATAGAGCTCGATGGTAGGACTTTCAATTCAAAAAATCCCGTGAAGTTTTTCCACCAGGGACCATTTTGTCAGTAACTGATTTTGTAGAAAACTACACATTTGTTCTACAAAAATAAATTTAGAGTGAATTCTATCATCCTGACCAAGTCTCCATGCTCATCCATATTCTATATAGAAATGCTGAACAAAATGTTGATCATATAGAAAGCATCAATGAAAATTGGCATGTTATTAAATAATATCACTTTTATATCAGTGACGAGCATACACATGATACATATTTTTTACAACACTGTTTTGGAAAGATTTATGACTCCTTGAAAAGTCATGGAATAAAATTCAATGAACATTGGATATGGTTAGATGGATGCACAGGTCAATTCAAATATTCACGATCATTCTTTTGGTTATGTCGTCTTCATATGAAAACCTACATTAAACATTGTTGGAATTTCTTTGAGACTGGTCATGGAAAAGGAGAACATGACGGTGCAGGGGCATGCTTAAAACAAGCACTTCGAAGATATCAAATGGACCCCTCTGGAAACCGACTTCTCTCAGCTAAAGAAGTTATTCAATGGTTGATCCCTGGACTAAGCCATGAGACTAATCGAACAAGGGAAGTGCGAAGGTACAATCAATTTAATTTTTATTGGATAATTTCTAATTTTAAACAGTGTACATTTATCACAATGATTATCTTTGATGGTATTTTGATATCATATTTATATTCTTCTTTGAATTTTCCATATAGGTTTTTTTGGAATCTTGGGTTCGAAGATGTAAATAGATCAATTGGAAATGAAGTTGAAACAATACAAGCGACTGGAATTTCATTCAATTAAAACAAAGTTGTCCACAAATGTGTTTGCATTGGATAAAAGAAATGACTCTTGTTTTTGTCATGTTTTCATATTTGCATTGGATAAAAGAAAATATTATTGTTTTTGTCATGTTTGCATAGACAACACAAAATCCAATGATGTTTGTGAAAACAAAATGTATGTAAAAGATTGGCAACATACATGGCTAAATACAAAGGGGAAAATGTCTATTGCAATGTTTTAATAAATGTAATCAGAGGAGACGACAATATCATCTAATCGTGATCGAGATTCTGATCTTGTTAGAGAAGGTAACATTTCAATTCCTTTCAAACGATAGAGATATAGAAATAGATAATAAAATCAAGTACATGTATGTTGATTTTAAAGTTAATTTTTCATGTTAATTATGATCTAAATTTAAATACATTTAAGTTTGTTTTATTGTGCAGGAGATGTTTTTTCTGTAATTGCACCTACTATCAACAATGAAAATGTGAAGTATTATTTGATGCGTTGCACTGAACTAAAGATGAAATTATTAGAAAACTATAATGATCACGGGTTTACATATGATAGAGGGTCTATTATACTGAAAGGTTATTTTTCAGACAAACTAATCAAAGTGGGGATTTTGTTTACTTTGAAGACTATGAACCTAATGTCATAAGTTGTCAATATAGACACTTGGTGTGTGCAGCACACATAAAGTTGATAGAAGTTCAATCAAAGAAAAAAATGAAAATTAAGAAATGGAAAATGTCAAAAAATGATCATGAACAGATCATTGAAGATGGCATTCCATTGGAATTTTTTTGATTGAACTGCCCAACAATTTCTTCTCTTTGGATTCATGTTTTAGAACTTCCATAACTCAACTACAAATTGAACTGCCATGTTATGTTATCTTTTCAAGTGTTTGCACATGTACATTGTTTTGGTACATGCACACGGATAATTTATACACGTGTACACATACACATGTCTAGATTATCTGGTCTAAATGATTTCATACATTCTTTGGTACAAGTTGTCATAATGTCATTATTGCAAAATGTACATATCTGTGTATCTAGCATAGTGATATAATGCAAATTTGAAGTTGCACGTTTTTGTTTTAGACGTGCATGTCTATTAAAAGTAAATTATAATATTCATTCTTGAATTCAAAATGTGTGGTACGTGTTTTGTAATTTCTAGTTTATTATCAACTGAAAGTGGTTTTTCTATGTGCATTAATGAAAAATGTTGCACGTACTGGATATATATGTTCTAGAATACAATTTTAAAAATTTATGATTGTTTGACACATCTAAGAAGACCTAAAATCTTATGAGTGTTTTATATATATATATATATATATATATATATTGTACTTCAATCTTTTTAACATATATTCAAACATGTACTTAAATCATTTTTATGTACATATATTCATGTGATTCATTTTTTATGTTTCATCCCATGTATCTCCTTTTTTGTCTGTAAAATGACGACTTGAATTTTAAAAACAAAACATTATATCATAATCAGATGCCAAATGTAGTTCAACCATCCAAAACTTGAGTTTTAAAAACAAAAAAATTTATATCACAACATTACTTCACATGCCAAATGTAGTTCAACTATCCAATAAAAACAAAACATTATATCACAATCACACGCCAAATGTAGTTCAACCATCCAAAACTTGAGTTTTAAAAATCACATGCCAAATGTAGTTCACTTATCCAAAATATGGTTTGTAATTCGATATCTCCATCTAGAGAGATTCATTTTATATTTTTAACAAGTTTATAAAATGACAACTTGAATTTTAAAAACAAAGCATTATATCACAGTCACATGCCAAATGTAGTTTAACAATCCAAAATATACACATTGTGAAAATTTAATTTGAAATTTCCAACTAGAGATTCATTTTGTATAAATAACAAATAAAATGACAGCAGTTTTAAGCAAAGCATTATCTGGAATAAATAAACGGGTATATCACTGAGGTGTGATTATGCCACAATCTTGGTCAACTAGATCAATATACATATATATACGGTTTAAAATTAAATAGAACTTAAATTTCAAAACAACATTATGGATCAACATGTGATCATATATATCTATCTAAATTTCAAAATAGTCAAATATAAGTGGTAGTGGCATGGTTTAAAACTATATGTCCAGCGATAAATAATAATAAATTTAACTATCACATGAATATAAAGTAACTATATATGTATATATTATATATATATATATATATATATATATATATATATATATATATATATATATATATATACATATATATATATATATAGTTCAATGTATAATGTTACAAGTATCAAGTTATATAGAAAAGTAAATATTGACTGCATCTAGATAAGATCATATATAAAAAAGTAAATTTAAGACTAGATCTATCTAATATAATGTTGCACACATGTGCATCATCCATCAAATATAGATGGATGTAGTGTCTCTCCCAAAAAATTCACGATCCTCGAGCTATCCTGTGAAGCATGGGGAACCTGTACACAATGTGTACAAACATTAAAATTTAATGTTTTAAAATTGAATGAGAATAAAGAACTTCATGTAAGAAAAAAAAATGAAAAAAAAATCATGCAATACCTCATGAGGTTCCCTCTCCATTGTGTTTTGTTGCTCGTACATTAAAACTTCATCCACAGGAACATATTCCACAGTAAACTATACAATATATATATATATATATATATATATCTTAAAATTTTTCAAATGAAAATACATATATAAACTGATTTTCAATAATATTAAAAAAAAAGTTAGACAACTTGTTCAAATGGTTCAAATGGTGTGGATGTTCCTATCTCCATCATACGCTCCATCACTAGAGTTTGTGGAGAAAATAAATCATCTCCAAGAACCTAAAATTAAAAAAATTTAAAAGTATAAAATAACTCAAGATCTATATCTCAATTTATAATAAAAATTTTGAACTTCAATTTATAACTTATAACTTAAACATATATTTAAGTGGAAAATTGAATACTTGTGATGGTGGATCTGGCACATCTCCTAAGGGTGGCTCCGAAAGAAAATCTCCAAAAACCTAAAATTCAAAAAAAAAAAAAACTCAAGATCTAGAGATCTCATTTTTTAACGGAACTTTTGAGCTGGAATATATAACTTAAAAACATATTTAAAAGTGAAAAATTGTTCATACTTGTGATGGTGGATTTGGCACTTCTCCCAAGGAAGAAGAAGGTACCTCCATCCCAAAAACAATGGATGGAATCGAAATCTGTTAAAATTTAATTATATATACATGTACATGTGTGCACAATTATTTATTTTAAAAATATGTCATCATGTTTCGATATATATAATAATAGATAAAAAATAATTGTACACCATCATGTTAACTTAAAAAACACTAACATTTTCCAACATATCTTTATGGTGAGAACCATCTTGATCGTGTGATTGATGGTGAGACCCATCTTGATTGTGTGAACCAGAGGCTCCGAGCGTGATATTAACATCATCTTCATTCATCAAGTGTGACAACTGCAAAAGGTGTTAACATATAACGATACATTTTTGTTAGATTAATGTATACAAATAAATGTATGTATATATGTATTTATTAAAAATTGTACATGTGTTAAAATAATCACCCTAGCCATTAACACATACCATTCCCATGCCTTCTTTCTCATGAATAATTAGGTCCTGCCAACCATTGTGAAAATTCTTTGCATATGTTCTGTGATCTTCAACACTATGTTGTCTATCTCTTCATCTGTATAATACAAAAAATTGGCGCGTGCTCTTTGTCGATTCAAAAAACATCAACTCCACCCAATCCACTCTGAACATTGTCAATGATGGCATCCCTTGCTTCTCGACTAATTTGAGAAGTGGCATCCATCTCTGAATGCAAAGTTTTAACACGAAGAGGTCGACTAACCAATGGTGGTTCAAGGCGAGGCAACTTAGCATCACACCTAGTGCCCTTACAGTCACACAATCGACCTTTCCTAGGACCAAAAAATTCATATGGAAGATCATTATAATTGGGTTTCATTCCCAAAAATAATTCTGCATAAAATATTTTTACAAAATAAATCGGAACCTCGTCGTTCCATGGGAGTCTTCCATAGGCAGCAAGGTGCCTATCATACAAATAGCGAGCTATATTAGGGTGCTTGAAATATTTCACCTTTAGCATTTTTGTTTTTAGCCCTTCTTTGAAATTAAACATAGACTTGGCCATTTCTATTGTAACTCTTTTTTTAACAACCTCCCATGTATCAGGACCCATCACTGTTTCCTTTATTTTTCTCATCACTTCTACAAAAGTATTTTTTGGGTACCAGATTTGTATACTTTTCTCTCCCATTTTTGCCCACCTTTCTATCTTTTTGTGTCATTATTATTCTTAAACACACAAGGTAAACCCCTTTCTCCTATTTTACATGGGATATTTGATTAATGAAGTAATAGTTAAGGAGGTTTTAACTTTTGCAAATATTAACTCTGATATTTTTACAAATTCGGTAGAAGTGGGAAGGTTACAGCTGTGAGTCACGGAGCAGCTCCTAATTTCTAGCATTGCCTTCACTTGCTGCTAAAGTGCAACAGACTCTGTTTCACTCCAGAAACATTTCAGGCTTTTTCATGGTTTCCTTTCTGGAAATTAGGTTGCTATTGCAACGAATTGTATAATTGTAGATATGTAGTTGTTAGAATAATCTGTGATTTTATGAACAATTAGGCTTATTTTTATGAACAATTATGAATAAATGAAGTGTTATTTCCGCTGCATCTTTGTATTTATGGTTATATGTTTATTCTGTTGCATTCCTGCATAAATCCGGATCAGAGCCAGTCGAAATCCCAGGTGAATATTGGAGGATATTTATGGAACCTGCAAATTACTCTATTGATTTTCCAATTGGAAACATTATAGGTGATGCACCGATGAAGCCCATCCCATTAACAACTCTACCTAATTTTCATGGGCTTTCTTCGGAAGACCCTGATACATTCCTCTTCGAATTTGACATTGTCTGTCGAGAGTATGATTATATCTTCGATGCTCAGAAATTAAAAATATCCCCTGCTACCCTAAAAGGGACAACTCTACGATGGTTCATGGGTTTAGGAGGGAGAACCATTACCTCATGGGAAGGAATAAAAGAAGCCTTTTTGGAGAAATACCAGATTACTGTAAATCTTGTGACATTAAGGAGGAAATATTCAAGTCTATACAGAAAGAGGATGAGAACATGGAAGACTGTGTGGAACGATTCAAATATATATTGCAGAGGTCAGGCCACAGTGACCTGGATAACGATATTCTAAAGATCATTCTTCTTCAGGCGCTTAGGGAAGATTCTCTATAGCTTCTGAACATAGTAGGAAAGGGGGACATTTCAAAAGAATACTTCGACACCAACTGTGACTATTTCATTCAGTGTTCACGAGGGGCTGCAAGGAGTGGACAAGGAATTCAGTCATTAAAAATTTCCGGTGGAGGAGTTACAAAGGCTGAAATTGGAAACCTACTGGATAATATAAGGATTGATATCCTGAGCACATTATCCGCCCATATGGACACTCTGCAAGAAAAATAGAAATAGATAGAGTTGGAGAATACTATGGCTATATTCTTCCCATAGTCTAGAAATAAGCATCCTTTGAAAGAATTCCCATTAAACATAGTGGAAGCCTACGCAATTTGTGAATAGGTTCATGTGACTAGATCATGTCCTTCCTTTCCTGTACTGAAGGCGGTTTTTCAAGGAGAGGGTGAAGAAAATGTGATAGACCATATGTACTTTATGGGGCCAAAAAAGCCATAGCAACCTCGACCACCAGTTATGAATCTAGGTATGTTTCAGGACCCATATCAGTATTTTAATAATTTTAATATGGGTCCCCAAACTGCACCATTTTCATCTATGTGGTCTCAATATCAATACCCCCCTTGGAAAAAATGGGTTCCCTAGGATATTTTGAATCCTTCTTGGAATCAGAGCTTGCGTGGACCCTCCCCTACTGATCAATTTCCTCAATCTATGCCTCAACAACAACTTCAGTTGCCCTGTAATGTACCTCCTGGTAATCCAACCCTTCAACCCCAGCTTCCTAGCCAGCCCAATCCGAATCCTAATAATAAAGGGGTCCAACAAATAGATATTATTAACCTTCCATCTTATAGCATTTCCCCCGCCGAACTTAACGAAATAAACTTACGAACTGGGCAGGTAGTAAATGATCCCACTTCACCTATTATTCTAGAACATATTGAAAGTGAAGTTACAGAACCATAACAAAGGATAGTTGGGGATAAATTAGACCAAAACATAACGAACCAGACACCTCCCCAATCTGTTCTTGATCAAGGTCATTCAACTTCTCCTCCATATCCTGAAAGACTGACCTTGCATAAACCAAACCCTCAAGCAGAGTTTGATTTCCAGGGGGAATTGCAAAATCTCTTTGTTAAAATACCCCTGCTACAGGCTATGAGGGATGTTCCTATATATGAAAAAACTCTCAAAGAGTATTTCTCTAAGAAACCTGGGAAGAAACCAAGGGGTCCGTTAAATATTCATGTGATGGGTAGATTGTCCGACATCATGCTAGGAAAGACTATGCCTATGAAATATGGAGACTTGGGAAACCCAATTCTGACAGTACAAATCAATGGGGTAGAAATCCAAATGTACTAGTGGATTTGGGTGCTGCCATCAATATCATTACCTCCGAAACAATGAACACATTAGGTCTCGGAAATTTCAAGCCAATACCTACCATCCTGGAACTAGCATATAGGTCTACAATTAAACCAGTAGGGAAAATAGAAGATGTAACCATTTTGGTGGATTCATGGCACTACCCGATGGATCTCCTTGTGTTATAGACAAGATCTCTAGTTGGAGGTCAACCATTGATTTTGGGAAGACCTTGGCTTGCAACTGCAGATGCTTACATAGGCTGCAAATCTGGGCATATGATCATATCAAACGAGACTGTTACAAAGAATCTTACTCTCTACCCTCCTACGAAACCTAGCCTATCTGAAAAATTATTAACCGGTTAGAAACCTCTATCAACAGAAGAGCCTGAACCTGAAAATGAAGAAGTTAGACCAATCCTCACTATTGGGTAGGCCCGTCAATTCAAAACATGATCCAGGTGGATATTGGTGGCCACCTGCCTATTCCACTTGGGCCCCCACCATTGTCTCTTTAAATTTTTCAGTTTCGGCATAACTTACTATTTGTAGTAGATTTTCGGGTCTTGAACTTCCGGAGCCGTTTTGAGGCCCTAAACGACGTTTTTTGGGCATCGCGCCTCTAGTGAATATCATTCTGTTATAGAATGATATTCATGGTGAAAGTTGTAGTCCTCGGATATAGCTTTCTAATGATGTATCATGTGCGTCAAACGGAGATAGTATGCCAAAGTTACGTCCCTGGGAAGTTGAAACACCAATTTACCCAAACGGGGCCCATAGTTTTGGCGCTTCATCTCCTAGGGTTAGGTTTTTGGGATGTTTAGGGTTCTCCATTATTTCTCAATAATAAATAGGCCCTCGCGCCTCATTGTAAAGCAGTTCAGAGGTCTGTAGCCACCACATCTCTTCTCAGAGATTCGCTACCAGCACCCTAGCTATTTTATTTCCATTATGTCTGTAAGCATCTTTCTGTTATTTGATATTAATGAAATGAAGTGTTGTTTCCGCTGCATCTCTGTATTTATGGTTATGTGTTTATTCTGTTGCGTTCCTGCATAAATCCGGATCAGTGGTATCAGAGCGGTCTGCTTTTTCTCGATCCTTCTTTGCATGTCTCCAACGAGGTCGGGGTATAAGGAGCTAGGGCTTGATCTGGTGGAACCTTTGCAAGATCAGCCTCGTAAACCTCGACGGACGCCCATGGGGGACGAAAAGAAAGATGAGGGAGCAGGAGATCCTATCAAAATATTGCTCGAGGAGGCCCTCGAAAAACAAAGGAACGCGATGATGGATAGCTTTGCTCAGATCCTTCAACGGCTGCCCATCGGCGGCGCATCTGCATCCAGTAGCCACTCTGGAGTTGCGACTCCCTTTAAGGTACAAGTAAATTTTGACATTCCCATATTTGAGGGTCAAATAGACGCAGATGCCGTAGATAGATGGTTGAATCTATTAGAAGGATATTTCTCTGTTCATGACTTTTCAGACCGGGAGAAGATTATTTTTGCACTCTTCAAAGCTACCCCCCATGTTAAGGACTGGTGGGAAACCTACTGTGAGAACAAGGACCAGACATAACCCTCTCTGTTCTCGGCCGTACCAACTTGGAATTCTTTCCGAGATGCCGTCAAGGAACAATACTATCCCGTGGGGAGCTACATACAATGGAACATGCTGCGACAACAAAGGGATCAAGATGTACATGAGCTGACGAATCTGTTCCATACCCTGTGCACAAAGTTGGGTATCAAAGATTCAGAGAAACATTTGGTGCTAAAGTATTGCAGTTGTCTGCATAGATACATTCAGGAGGAAATGGATTTCCTCGACATCTTCTCGCTTGGTACGACATACCGGTATGCTGCCAAGATTGAGCAGAAATTCAAATAGAAGAAGCGAGACTTTGGATCTGCGAATCAAAAGCAAGGGAAAGGTGCTTCCAAACCGCAGAACGAAGGATAGAGCCAAGGCATGGCAGCTAAAGACAACCCGTCAAAGCCACAAGAAAAGAAAAACATCGCAAAGCGAAAGAAGGACGCGGGAAAGTGGTGTGAGTTCCATAAGAGCTCCACTCACAACACAAGTAAGTGTCGGGCCAAGCAGTCACTAGTGGCGGAGATGAGGGCTTCTGAGTTAGATGCATGCTCTGACTCCAAATTAGAACCTAAAAAGGGGAATGAAAAAGGGAAACATATTATTGATGTAGAGCCCAATGCCACTGTTGCCACTATAAAGATCCAGAAGGAGGAACCGGAAGATCCAGAGGAGGAGGAATGTCTCTTCCACTCCCAGATGTGGGTAAAGGGCTCCCCTGTACAGTTCATTGTCGACAATGGGAGCCAAAAGAATCTCATTTCAGCAGACGCCGTGAAGCGGTTGGGCTTGCCGACCACAGCTCACCCACATCCATACACCATCGGGTGGCTTCACCAAGGACGAGATCTCCGCGTCAGCCAGCAGTGCCGCCTTCCCTATAGCATCAAGCCCTTCACGGATGAGTTATTATGTGACGTTGCTCCTATTGATGTTTCTGATGTATTATTAGGACAACCATACTTGTGGAAGCGTCATGCTGTGTATGAGTCTCGGCCTCGTGCTGTTATTGTTACTTTGGGAAATAAGTTGTACAGGATACCAGAGGTACCACCTCCTGCCGCTATCTCTTTGGTTACTGCAAAACAATGCATTAAGCTCATTTCCCAAACCAGGAAATTCGTTTTCCTGATGATCCGCCCCCAGGGCAAGAAGAAGACTGTGGCCACGACCTCCAGACAGGGCTCCTCTGCACAACAACAACAAATGGATAAGGTTGTGGAGGAGTACGAGGACATATTCACCTCACCCACAGGGGTTCCTCTACACTGTCAGGTCAAGCACCCGATTGATCTGACCCCCGGTGCGCCGCTACCTAATGGACCGATCTATCGGCGCTCTGTTCTGGAGAATGATGAAATCAAAAGGCAGATTCAGGAGCTGTTGCAGAAAGGTCACATCAGACCAAGTTCATCGCCCTGTGGGAGCCCGATCGTGTTGGTACAGAAGAAGGATGGGACGTGGAGACTTTGTATTGACTATCGGGCGCTAAACAAGATCACTGTCCGGAATAGGTACCCAATCCCATGGATTGATGACCTTCTGGACCAACTCCAAGGTGCAAAATATTTCAGTAAGATCGACCTGAAGTCTGGGTATCACCAGGTACCAATTGAACCCTCTGATGTGTGGAAGACTGCCTTCAAAGCTAAGGAAGGCCTTTTTTAATGGTTGGTCATGCCTTTCGGGTTGACGAATGCTCCCGCAACCTTCATGAGGATGATGGACGACATCTTGCGGCCATTCACCAACTCATTCGTAGTGGTGTACTTTGATGACATTTTGATCTTCAGCAAGACTTGGGAAGAGCACCTTCATCACATCCGACAAGTCCTCCAAACACTGCGGCAACACAAGTTGTGTGCCAATTTGGAGAAGTGCACGTTTGGCATGACCCAGGTTCAATATCTGGGATACATTATTGATGAAGGGGGGGTGCATGTGGATCCGGGGCGAGAGCCCGAGTCATTGAGAATGCGGCCCCAACCAGCATGTGAGAACCATGACTTTACGGTCTTCTTTAATTTCTACCGTAGGTCCATGTTGGGATTCTCTCATATCACTTGGCCCTTGAGTCAAGCCACCAAGGGAGGAGTGAAAGAAAAATTATTTTTGTCGAAATCTCAACAGAAGGCATTCGTAGAATTGAAACATCGCCTCTGTTATGCCCCAATGCTCACATTACCAGACTTGCAACAACCATTTGAGATCGAGACGGATGCCTCTGACTATGCTATTGGGGAAATTCTTACTCAACAGGGGCATCTAGTGGCATATCATAGTGAGACATTTTCCAACATAGTTCGCAAGTATCCCACTTATGACAAAGAAATGTATTCCATTGTGCAGTCTTGTCGACAATGGAAGAATTACATTTTGGGGAAGGAAACAATCATCCACACAGACCAGCTGGCCCACTGAGTTCATACGGACACGGGGAAGTGCAGAATGATCGCCATCGGAGAGTGGATACATATGCAACGGTTCATTTGAACATCAAGTACAGAAGGGTAGCACCAATATTTGCGGACTACCTCGGTAGGCTCCTGCGATCGTGGCGCTCACCACCGTGCTCAACTCTTGTGGGCACGAGACTTCTGATTGGCCTCTTCTCTATGAGAGTGACCCAGAATTCAGCCACACTTACAAGGCACTCTTGGGGGGCACACAAGTTCCAAATTTTCACCTCCAAGATGAACTTTTATGTCACCTGGGACACCTTTGTGTTCCTTCAAGCGAGTGTGCCAAGATGATATGGGAAGCACACTACAGTCGAGTCGCTGGGCATTTCGGGGTCGGCATTAGCAATACTATGGAGAGTCTTTCTGGCTGAACAAGGGATGTCAAGAAGCACATCGGATCCTGCAGCACATTGCCGTTGCCAAATGAGCCATCGAACCCAAATTTCCTGCTCCACTACCTACACCCTGATGGGCTGGAATCCATCTCCATGGATTACATGTCGAACCTACTTTCTACTAAGAATGGAAATGGTGTTGTGTTTTCATGATGGGTGTGATTCTCTGGGGCTGTAGCCATTATGGCGTGGCTTTATGAAGAATATCTTTCCAGTAAGCATTAGAAGCAGCTGCTAAACTCTTCTTTGAGCAGGTGTGGGTGCACTTTGGGATCCCACGATCATCATATCGAATCGAAACAGCACAGTTCCTCTGATTTGGTCGACCCTCTGGTCAATGTTGGACATAGGGCTCACAAGTCCATGACTTTCCATCCCCAAGCAGGATGGCAGACAGAGGTCGTAAACAGAATGATTGTACACATTCTGCGCATGTACAATTCAAAGCATCCACTCACATGGGACGAGAGCCTCCCATATGTACAACATAGTTATAACAGGGCTCTCCACAGTTCAGTTGGCCATAGCCCCTTTTAGGTGTGTTAGGTCTCTGTAATAAGCAAGATTGGCAAAAGTCCGATCACAGAGTTAACATCATTTCAACCAACTTTGGGATTCTAGGATCTAGCCCTCCTGAATCCGGAGAGGGATCTCTCCAATATGTACAAATATGGATATTGTCTTTGAAAGCTCAAGGTATTGATATTAGGCTAGTTATGAGATCCAAGGGTTTGTTTGGTTTTTTGGATGGTTGAACATAGTTGCTGTCTGGGACGGAAAGATCTATATGCAAATAGGTTCAAAAGTGAGAAGTTGCAAGAAACAAGAGTAATCTTTGGTGAAGATGAAAGATGGTGGCAGTTTTCAGTCCATTGGGCTATGGAGTCACAAGAGGATTTAATTGAAACAATCAGGTCCAAGAGTGGTCTGTGGGGCAAGTCATCTATGCCTAAGGATCTCTTTAAGGTTTTGATTTATGGAATGGAGTGATACATCAAGAAGGGGGAAAAACAACAGATGCATAACAAAGAGCAGCCCAGGATCTGGTAAGTACTTTGAAACTAGCCAGCCTTTGACCAGGCACTTAAGAAAGACATAGAAGCAAACTAGGATCTGGTAAGTACTTTGAAACTACCCAGCCTTTGATACACTTCTGATAAAAAACATATAAAAACAAAAGGGAAACACAAAGATAACACAGAATGGTCTAAGATCTGATAAGTACTTTGAAACTAGTCAGCATTTAACACATTCTAGGGAAACAATCAGACAGTTATGCAGACAAGTCTGGGATTAGGGCTAACCATATCTTCCTTCCAGTTCATCCTCACACAACATATACTGAAACTAACATTTAAAAATAACATTCAGCTAAGACTATAAGAAGAGGGAATGCCAGCATCCTTGTACTTAAACTGAATTAAATCATTTTCAAATAACACAGTCGAAAGAAAACATTTAAATAAAGGTTTCTCAGCCAGAGAAGGTTACTAATATACAATAGGTCCAAACCCTGTTTAAACTGTTCTTTATAGTGGAAAATGAAACAAGTTGAAAACTGAAAACAAATACAAGTTACAATGAGAATAACATCACCATCAGCATAGACCAGGATCCCATAAATCAGCCTGTATTGATGCTTCAAACCAGTTAAAATCTTCAAATCCAGTGTTTTAATCCATCTCTCTTCATAACCTAACCTATATGTTACAAGCCGAGCTCCAAGAGCTAGTGAAATCCTATCTACAATCAAGAGTCTTCAGCTCAGTTACAATTAAAATGCTTCAACAATTACATTAACAACCAACCCCTCACTCATCTTCTACTGAAGTGTTTATAGAAGGATGAGGAGGTGAGATCTGATGAAAAGATCTCAAATACAATTAATCTTGAGTGTCTTGGCCCTTGAGGCTCGATGAAAAATCATACGAATTGCATTAATTGGTTTATACTGGTAACCGGAGGGAGCTTTTTGTTGACCTTTGAGGCTGCATGTGATCTAGGGTTGTTCTACGACCGATACCTTCGGGTTTTTGTAATTTCATAGCGAGAAATAACTCCTTTAAATTTATGTCAGGAGCAAAATACTGGCCTTGATCAATAAATTGATTCTGTTGATTGAATCCTTTGGCTCACGAGTGGCGTTGTAGTCGGCGGGAGGAATCAATTCGCCTCCATTTGTGGCGGTATAGGTTTGCAGTCAAAACACTTTAGATTTTCCTTAACCTTCATTTGGGAGCGGGGATTCATGGATATTTGTCTTGGCTCTCATCACACTTAGATTTTTCCCCTAGGCGGTGATACGCTCATTCGGTCTTGATACGATACTCTTTTCTGCATCGATTTTGACGGTTTTCTCTGTTGAGCAGGGCTGCGCAGGTGGGGAAAGGCATCAATGCCTGTGGAAATATTGAAGAAACGTGAAAACCAACTCTGTAAGTGATTTCCCTATAGAAATCAAAACGAAGAGGATCATCACCCTCTCGATCTGAAATTTCCATAAAAAACACAACCAAATGACCTTAACCCTGCAAAATACAAAAAACACGTAAAAAATCCAATTTATAGGTCAATCTGCTTTGGGGGATGTGCGGAGAAATGCGGACCGTTGGATTGCATCATCCAACGACTGCGATTAACTCTGGGCGGTCGTAGAAAAGTGGAAGAAATATTAAATCGGGACCGTAGATCTATAGAAATCGACAGTCGAGATTGGGCGTCGGGAAGTCAGCGGGATAATGTCTGACCGGGCGATGGAATCAGGAGGAAAAATAATAGCCGTCGATGCACGAGAGATCGAAGGCAAAGATTGGCAATTTTAGACGACGCGAGAAGAAGGGTGCTGTGCGTGCGAGTCAGATTAAGGTACGACGGTGAAGTGATCGACAACGAAAGCGGATGGGAGGGCCTAGATCGGACACGTGGAGGAGTGATTCGCCACGTGGCTATAATCAAGTGCTTGTGTGAAATCGATACGGTGGCGCGGTTTTGGAGAGCAATGTGACGGGGACATGTGTGCGGCGGCGTATGGAGATAGCGCGAAGTGACCAGGAAGAAAACCACCGGCTCGGAAGGCGGTGCGGAGCAGCCGCGATTTTGGAAAATGGCCTGGAAGAGGTCCACGAGTAAGGGCATGCCAGCTCATCGGATACGGGAGCAGATCGACAGTTCAGATTGATCGCGGCAAACAAACATGCGACTTTAAATATTTTCCATTAAACTTTAGAAAAATGGGTTTTCGGGTTTTTCAAAGGAAAAAGATGAAGGCAAGGGGGGTTTTTGATCTAGCACCCAAGACCTGAACAGTGAGTTTCAGCGCTCGGGTATATGGAGAAAAACGGTCCAGGGGCTTAACCGGAGAGGGCTAAAATGTCAAATGCACATACAATATGCCTTTTATATGATTTTCCAATGTTTTTAAAAGGGGAAATCAAGGTTCGAATAAGGTCAAAAAGTGAGTTTTTAACCTTAGGAAATGGATTTTATGAAGGGATAAAGGGAAAACATATGTTTTTGTGGGGTTTTATGAGCAAAAGGAAAATGGAGAATGAGGTAAGTTGGAAGAAAGGGAAGGGAAAAAGGGGAAAGGAGCAGTTTTTTGACTTGAATTCTGGTAGGATATCAGAGGTTCGGAGAAGGAAACAAGTATGAATATTTTAACCAGCAACATGAGTTTCACCAAAAGACTTCAAGCACCAACAATTTCAGGACTGAATTTGTTTCTTGAAGGTATAAGTATTAGCACAGGCATGATAGAAAGGAAAAACTCCTGGGTGGCTAACGGTGGCTCCACTTGGGGATGGTGCCTTCTTGAAGGTATCAAAATTCGAACTTGATTTCTACGGGATCTTTGGTAATTTTGGACCATTTACTTTCCGCTCTTTGCTTTTTCTGCGAAAAGAATAATCTCGGAACATGCGGGAAAAATGAATTTCATCAATACAACTTCTACCTACCCAATCCTACTGATCTAACATTTTTTCTTCATCAGAGCGCACTTGGATTGGCAAACTCTATTCACAATATTTTATTCTTTTGAAAGCATGAAATCTAATCTATTTCTACTCCTTATTTCTCCCTGAACTCAGATTAAACATTTGAGCTCAGATATTTCTCTACCTAGTCTACTGTCTGCTGGGATTAAACAATCCAACAAACTTTCATCCTATAAATTCTACAATAGAAATTTAAAAATAGTCAAGTCAAGATTGAGTTGTTTGACTTGCTGTGATCTATGGCATAAAAACAAGCTGCACATAGATTATTATTTGCAGAAATTTAACATCAAAATTTGAAGGCTTAAGATCTGAAAGTTTCTTATCACGGCCTTCTCTCTTCTTTTCATAGCTCTAATTTTTCTTTTTTTCTGTGAGCTATCTCTTCCTTGATATCTGATTCAGATTTCGGGCAAATTAGAACCAATTTTTCTCTTTTATGACTCATAAAATAAGCAGTTTGAGTCATCACATTTTCTACCCTATCAGCAATAAATTGAAAACTAGTTAGTCAAGTTTAGGTTGTTTGACTATCTAGAAGTGTGTTTTAGGAGTGGCATTTGAGCTTGCACACTTTTAGATTTATTTCTCTTTGGCATGGGGCTCTGCCTTTCTTGTTTTGATTCTTGCCCTCTTTTCATTTTTTCTTTGTTTTTGTATTTTTTGATTTTTCATAACTTTGAATGCAATGGTAGATGAAATGTTTTACAATGGAAAAGGGAAAAAGGCTTCAAAACATAAAAAGGGATCAAGAGAGGTAATGCTTAAGCATCCTGCCATTGACAGGACCCCCAAACAATTTTGTTCCATCCAGCTCTTGTAAGAAGAATGCATTGTTTCCAGCAACTGAATGAATAGAGTAAGGGCCAAGCCATAGATGGTCAAATTTACCATGCTTTCCCTTGTCTTCCCTCCTTGAGTCCCACTTTAGAACTTTGTCCCCAATCTTGAAATTGTTGGCCTTTGTCCTTCTATCAAATATCTTCTTGATATTGTCTTGCTTCTGTAATGCTTTGTTATAAACCTCCTCTCTGGTTTTCTGAAGATGAATGGTCTGATTTATTCTTCTGATTATGTCATTCTCTTCAGTATGCAACTCTTGAATTAAATTCATAACTGGTACACCAAGACTGTTAGGGAAAATTGCATCTGTACCATACACAAGCTGGAAGGGTGACATACCAATAGATTTCTTCGAAGTTAATCTGTCAGCCCAAAGTGCATGGATCGGCTTTGTGTGCCAAGACTTTTTATTTTCCTCCAATAGTTTCTTGATTATGTTCACTAAGCTTTTGTTGGAAGACTCTGCAAGTCCATTAACTTGAGGGTAATAGGCTGTGGATTGTCCCAATGTTATTTGATACTTGTGACAGAATTCAACCATTTTCTTTGATCCAAATGCCGCTGCATTATGTGTGATGATCTTGGTAGGACAGCCAAATCTGGAGAGGATGTTAGTCTCCATAAATTTTATGATGACTGAATCATTAGCCTGCCTACAAGGAATGGCTTCTATCCACTTAGTGAAGTAGTCCGTGGCAGTAAGAATCCACCTATGCTGGGCAGAAGATGGTGGATGGATTTCTCCTATGAAGTCAAGTCCCCATTGTTGAAAAGGGGCTTCAACGATGATTGGACGCAGAGGAAGGGGTAGCAGTTTTCTCTTGCCTTCAAATAGTTGGCATTTATGGCAAGTGGTGGTCATCTTGTGTATATCAGGAAAAAGGGTAGGCCAATAGAAACCAGCCCTTATAATTTTGTTGGCTGTTGACTTCCAGTACAAATGGCCTCCACACTCTCCTTCATGGAATTCCTGCTTAATCTTTTCTGCATCAAACTCAGGCAAACATTTAAGCAATACACCACTTGCATTTTTCCAATAAAGACATTTATCAATAATGCAATAGTTTACAGCTTTTAACTTTAGGAATCTTGCCTTTGTTTTGGATAAACCAGGAGGTGTATTCAGATTAAGCAAAACATAAACAATGTCAGTATACCAAGGGGAATTCACAAAATGGTCTTCAACTATGGGAGTTGAGAATTCTTCTTGGTTATCCAAAGCATTAATCATGTTAATATCAAGAACTTCGCAATTTGATTTAGCCATTAATCTAGCTAGACCTTGGCCTTTGATGAGCTTAGTGGGTTTTATCTCTAAATCATATTCAAGAATAACAACAATCCACTTACCTCTCTTACCATCTGGGTCCTGTGTTAGAATGTCTTTAACAACTGAGTTTGGGACAAAGGCGATAATGTGTGAGTGAAGGATGTATACTCTGAAGTCTTTCAATGCTTTGACCAAAGAAAAAGCTTGTTTTTCCATAATTTTATACTTCAAATGGGTATTCCTTAATGCCTTACTAAAGAATGCAATACGCTGCTCTTGTCCTTGTGGGTTTTTCTGTAAAAGGACAACAGCTATGGTATGTTCTGATGCAAATGAGAAGATATAAAAATCCTTTGAAAAATCAGGACTTATGAGAACCGGTGTTTTGGTTAATGCTTGTTTCACCAGCTCAAATGATGTCTTTGCTTCCCAGGTCCATTTTATCCCTTGCTCCTTCTTCAACATGTTTGTGATATTCTTAAGGAGCTCAGCTAGGTTAGGGATGAACCTTCTCAAAAAGTTGATCTTTCCAATGAAAGACTGTAACTCTTTAATGTTTCGAGGATGAGAGATTTGCAATATGGCCTCAATCCTCTTTGGATCTATCTTTATACCCTTCTCTGAAATAATGTGTCCAAGAAGTTTACCTTCTTGGAGGCCAAATAAAGTCTTCTTGGGGTTCAAAGATATCCCGAACTTTCTGCACTTCTCGAAAACTTTCCTCAGATGTTCTAAGTGTTCTTCATCTGTTTTTGAAAACACAGTGACATCATCAAGATAGATAATGATGAAGAAACCCAATTCTTCCGAGAATGCTATGTCCATGGCTCTCTGGAAGGTTCCTCCAGCATTCATTAGACCGAAAGGCATTTTCACATACATGAAAGCGCCCCATGGTGTAGTAAAAGCTGTCTTTAATTGATCATTAGGGTGGACTAAAACTTGATTATACCCTGAATAGCCATCTAGCAAAGAAATTCTTTTAGACCCCACCACCCTTTGTAAAATATGATCCATCTTGGGCAAAGGGTAATTGTCTTTTAATGAAGCTTTGTTTAAATTTCTAAAGTCTATACAAAGCCTGATTTCTCCAGTCTTCTTCCTAACAGACACCAGATTAGATACCCACTCAGAATATCTAATAGGGACAATAATACCAGAATCGTACATCTTCATGATTTCCTTCTTAACCAATGGTAACTGAATAGGGTTTATTCTGCGCAGTTTCTGTTTGAATGGTTTTTGGTTTTCTTTAAGAGGGATTTTGTTCTGTATAATTTCAGTGTCATAGGACCTAAGATCTTCGTAACTCCATGCAAAAACATAAGAAAATTCTTTGAACAGCTCTATGTATTCGAGTTTAATGTGAGCTGGCAAAGTTTTGGACAGTTTGATCATTTTCAGTTTTTTCTCACTGCCTATATTACATTCTTCCACCTCAGTTTCTACAGGTTCTAGCTTAGGTTTGTTGGCCACATCATTAAAATCAAACAGTTCTTCTAGAGGGGCCAAACCCTTGGGAAAACTATCATCCTTAGAATGCAGAGTTTCCAACTCCTCAGTTTCAGATTCTGCACTCAATTCTGTTTGGTTTCTAAGTTTGCTAGTCTGAAGGTTAATATCTACGAGCTCAGGAGACGGTTCTTCTTCACCAAGAAAATTTTCTTCACTGCAGTTTGTATCATAATCTGAATCTGAACTATGGAGTTCAAACTCATTTCTGAATTGCATGAAGTCTTCTATTTGTTTATCTCCATCAAACACCTGCCAATATCTCTTGTTATCCGGGACAGCTGGTCTGAATTTAATCTGAGATGTGTCATCATATAGAATTCGGCAGGTTCTAGCAGCAAAGGCTAAATTGTGAGCTGCAATGTTTCTTTTCCTTGGGACAAAAGTCAGGTTGGTCTCCTCAAATGTTTTCAAAATATCTATGACATCATTCCTATAGGCCCTAAGTCTGGGGTGATTTGCATTATACTCCCCATTGACTTGCCTAATGATTAATTCAGAATCCCCATATACATTAATTCTCTTGGCAACTAGCTTTTTCAAAAGATGCAAGCCTAAGAGAAGGGATTCATATTCTGCTATGTTGTTGGAACACTGAAAGTTTAATTTACAAGAAATACATTCCGTATGATTGTTTTCAGTGTTAGTAATCCAGACACCTGCACCAACATTTGTTCTAGTGCATGACCCATCAAAATACATAGTCCAGAGGGGATTATTCACTGTTTTATCAGTTTGGTGAATGGCCTTTGTATGATTTGAATCCTCAAGTTTTTCATCGGGTTGAGGAGTACTCTCTTGGTTGTCAAGTTTTAAGTTTGACGGATTAACGATTTGTAATTCCAGACCTGTGCTTGGTTTGCTAAAGTTTTCGAATACAGAAAACTGCTTTGACATTTCAGTGTTACCTTCCTCTACCTCCATTTCAGCCATTAATTCTATTGAAATGATTTGTTCTGTAAGTGTTTCATCATTAAACATGATAAAAGAATCAAGGCTCGTGCTTACAGCGTACAGAGGAGAGTTTTGAGGTCGGTCTTGACTTGTCACTGTGTACTGCATGTGAGACTCCCTATAAAGTCTTCTAGTTTGGTTGAAAACATGGATGGTCGCATAGGTCATGTCCATTTTCATGGTCCCCTGTAACTTAGCCCCCCGAGATCTTGATAAAAGCATTCCATACTTTGGGGGTACATCAGCCACAACAATATCCATGACTAAACATTTGGCCGGAATCTGGGCTAAGTTAACACAGAGGTCTTTTATCAATCCTAGACATTTAACTCTATTTGAGTCAAAGGAGTACAAGTCTTTGTAAGGTCTGGTAATCTCAAGGCCCAGGCTTTCCATTACAGCTTTTGGCATTAAATTATGGGAAGCGCCCAAGTCATGCATAACATTGCGTAGAATTTTGTCATGAATGTTTAAGCTTACGTAAAAGGGAGGGACAAGACCCTCTTGGAATTTACCTTCAATATTTGGACCAAAAATAAGCTCTGGTTGGTCATCATTAAGATTGAGTGTATCTTCATTTTCTTCTATGTTCAAAGCCTTCAAAATTTTGGACCTATATACATGTTGGGCAGCTAACTCAGTCAAAGGAACATAAATTTTAATCTTTGAGATTTCCTGTTCCAGACTGAAAGTAATTTGATTCTTTAAGGTGTTGGTTTCAGCCCTGTTTACTGCAAATTTATCAGCAACAACAACTTGCTTATTTGTTTTATCCACACTTGATACAACGATTGTAATAGGAGTACTAGCTGAAGTGTTAGTACCACTAATGTTCGCACTCTTTTTTTCAAGATTTTGAGCGACTTTCTCTTTACCTTTACCAGAAATATCAACGACTGTTTTGTCTTGTTGTTTGACCATTTTAGACTTGGTTGGAGGGTTGCTTTGAGAAGGCTTGTCAGAGGTTTTGTTGTTGGGGGTTTGCTGATTAGATTTACTTCTGAGTTCATATTGCTTTGAAGGTTCTATGACATCATTTTCCATGTTTTGATAATAATTTTCATTATCATATCTTTTGTCATCGTAAGGTGTATAAAGACCTTGTTTTTTATCATAATGAACCTTGAAGTCATCATTTTCTACCCCAAATAATTTTATATCATCCTCCTCTGTTATTTGATCTGTTTGCTCAACCTCACTTAAAAAGTTTTGATGAAAGGGAGGAGTGATATGTTGATCATCTTCCCTGGGTCTGTTTGGAGGTTGATTCCTTCTAACATTCTGATTTTGGTTTTGGTTTATGTTTTGAGGAGCGTTTTGATTTAGACTTGCTTGCGCTCTCTCTAGAATGCTCATTTTCTTCATCATTTCTTCCATCATTCTTTCCATCTTTGATCTTAAAGTGGAAGGTGTGGACTCCTCTCTAAAAGACACTCTCTTTTCAGCTTTCATCCTTGCTCTTTTCTCCATAAGGTTAAATTCCACAGAAAGAGAACCTCTTTGCATATCTTCAAGGGTTGCAAAATCTCTTTCTCTTAATGAATAGGTCATATCAGCATCAAAGCCTTCAGGAAATTTGTTTAAAGCTGAGCCTTGAGGAGGTTTTAGTTCAGGAGAAAGTGCATTATACACACTGTTAAATCTAGTACAATAGGCTTGTACACTTTCCCCGGGGTTCCTATGGAGATTGTTATAGTCAGCAAGGACTTGGAGAGGATTCTTCCTCACTTCCCATTTGTTTAAGAATGTTTGATGGAAGCCTTGGAGATCATTAATACTATGGGGGGCTAAGCCTTTAAACCACTTTCTTGCTTCTCCCCCCATAATTTGAGCAAATAGTCTCAGTTTGACAGAATCATCGTCAATTTCATTTCTGTCAAAGTAGTCATTCATCTTGTCCACATGTTGTGATGCTGTTGTAGTATTACTAGCATCATACAATGGGATTTTTGACTGATAGTCTTGTGGAAGATTGACTAATGGTACAAGAAGGACTAAGGGAGCATACCATGCTGCCATGATAGGTGGTGGGTTGAAAAGAGGTGGGGTGACAAGAGGTGGGGTGGGCTGAAAAGAAGTGGTTTGAACAGTGGATGAAGGATGAACAGAAGTGGATGGGACATCAGAAGATTGCTGAGCTGATCTTGGATGAGAGACACCTAGATTATGTAGAAAATGTAAATCAGGAGGTGTTGATTCTCTATCCCCAAGGTGTTCACTCGTTTTGGGAGATGAAAGTGAAGGCTCAGAATCTAGCTGATCCAAATCACCAAATGACCTAGTCCTGAATGGGTTCAATAAGTCAGTTTGTGATTTCTATAGAGCTGAAAGATTTTCAGGGACTGAATTAGCTCTTAGGGGTGATCTGAAAACAGTTGAAAATTGTATCTTAGGAGACTTCCTAAGGATTCTTTCTGGGTTATCACCTATCTTAGGTGGATCAGGGTTAGGATGGGATCTAGTGTGAATCTTTCTAGGAGCCACTATGCTATGTTTTTAGACCCAAATAAACAAGAAAAGTTCAACCATATATGACAATCTTTAAGAGGTTTAACTAATCTGTTTGAAAACCAATCCTACAGTCTTACAACTGATTTTGAAAGATATTATGATGAAAAGGGTTCTTCCCAGTGGAGTCTTAAGGTCTGTTTAGGATTGTGGAGTCGCCAAGTGGAAAATTTAGGGTGTTTTCAAAGAGTTTCACTGTCCACCTCAGTGTTTGAGAAACATCCCTTTGAAGGGTATCCCAGAACACAACAAACTCTAACCAGAGATTGACTGGGAGGGCATTCACCAGATATGTCACCTCTAAAAGAGGATGAGATTCGGAGGCTACCTGGCCCTTTCCAGACTCTGTCTAAGAGTATAGGGTAAAACACATCAAAGGTGTAGACAAGGTATCAAAAACTAGTGTTTTACTACCAATCTGAAATGTTTTTGGTATTTTTCTGAATTGTTTTTATTTGTAGTTTCTAAGAATGTCCTAACTTTGTTTCAAAACTTAGCTACGGTTATGAGACAAAGAAAGTCTACTCTTATGGCTAAGCTAGCTGATTTTCCAAGGTTAGAAAACACCTTGAAAGAATCCTAGGATTGACCTAGATTGTCACTGATTCAAAACAAGTTTCATCGTGATTACCATTTCTTGGTAGTGCTTGAAAAGGCTGCTTTTAACTCTCAAGATTTTATAAAATTAAGGGAAAGGTATCCCCAGCGGAGTCGCCAGAAATGTTAGGTCTCTGTAATAAGCAAGATTGGCAAAAGTCCGATCACAGAGTTAACATCATTTCAACCAACTTTGGGATTCTAGGATCTAGCCCTCCTGAATCCGGAGAGGGATCTCTCCAATATGTACAAAGATGGATATTGTCTTTGAAAGCTTAAGGTATTGATATTAGGCTAGTTATGAGGTCCAAAGGTTTGTTTGGTTTTTTACGATGGTTGAACATAGTTGTTGTCCAAGATGGAAAGATCTATATGCAAATAGGTTCAAAAGTGAGAAGTTGCAAGAAAAAAGAATAAGCTTTGATTAAGAAGAAAGATGATGGCAAGTTTCAGTCCATTGGGCTATGGAGTCATAAGAGGATTTAATTGAAACAATCAGGTTCAAGAGTGGTATATGGGGCAAGTCATCTATGCCTAAGGATCTCTTTAAAGTTTGATTTATGGAATGGAGTGATACAATAAGAAAGGGAAATGACAGATGCAGAAACAAAGAGCAGCCCAGGATCTGGTAAGTACTTTGAAACTAGCCAGCCTTTGACCAGGCACTTAAGAGAAACATAGAAGCAAACTAGGATCTGGTAAGTACTTTGAAACTATCCAGCCTTTGATACACTTCTAATAGAAAATATATAAAAACAAAAGGAAAACACAAAGATAACATAGGATGGTCTAAGATCTGATAAGTACTTCGAAACTAGTCAGCTTTTAACACATCCTAAGGGAAACAATCAAATAGTTGAGCAAATAAGAAAGGGACTCAGGGATAAACTTAATTTCCTCAGTTCATCTTCACACAACATATGTTGAAAGTAACATTTAAAAATAACATCCAGCCAAGAAGAAAAGATGAGGGAAAGCCAGCATCCCTGTACTTAAACTAAATTTAATCATTTTCAAATAACACAGTTGAAAGAAAACATTTAAATAAAGATTTCTCAGCCAGAGAAGGTTACTGATATACAATAGGTCTTAACCCTATTTAAACTGTTCTTTATAGTGGAAAATGAAACAAATTGAAAACAGAAACAAAATACAAGTTACAGTGAGAATAACATCACCATCAGCATAGACCAGGATCCCATAAATCAGCTTGTATTGATGCTTCAAACCAGTTACAATCTTCAGATCCAATGTTTTAATCCATCTCTCTTCACAACCTAACCTTTCTGTTACAAGAAGAGCTCCAAGAGCCAGTGAAACCCTATCTACAATCAAGAGTCTTCAGCTCAGTTACAATTACAATGCTTCAGCAATTACATTAACAACCAACCAAATCAGCCCCTCACTCATCTTCTACTGAAGTATTTATAGAAATATGAGGAGGTGAGATCTTATGAAAAGATCTCAAATACAGTTAATGCAGAATTAATGTCTTCCTGGCCCTGGGAGGCTTGATGAAGGAATCATACAGGTGCTCTGCTGCATTAATTGGTTTACACTTATGAAGTAAGCTCAGAGGGAGCTTTTTGTTGAGCTTTGAGGCTTTGTGTATCAATAGGGTTGCTCTGCCGACAATCTGTCATTAATTTCCTGGCAGAAATAACTCCTTTGGCTGTGCCGAGGAAAAATACCTGATTGTGATCAATAAATTTGGTCCTTGATTGAATCCTTTGAGGCACAGGTGGCGCTGTATTCGCTGGGAGGAATCAATTCGCCTCCATTTGTGGCGGTGAAGGGTTTTTTTGATCAAAACACTTTAGATTTTCCTTAACCTTCGTTTGGGAGCGGGGATTAGGCATTTGATAACTGTCTTGGCCTTAATCCCCATAAATTTGTCCACCTAGGCAGTGATCTGGCTCATTTCTAGTCTCCAATCTCTGATACTCTTTTCTGCATCGATTTTTGATGGTTTTCTCTGTTGTGCAGGGCTGTGCAGGTGGGGAAAAGGCATCAATGCCTATGGAAACATTGAAGAAATGTGAAAACCAACTTTGTAAGTGATTTTCTTGGAGAAATCAAAAAGTAGAGGATCGTCACCCTCCTGGTCTGAAATTTCCATAAAAAACACGAACAAATGACCTTAACCCTGCAAAATACAAAAACACGTAAAAAATCCAATTTATAGGTCAATCTGCTTTGGGGGATGTGCAGAGAAACGCGGGCTGTTGGATGGCATCATCCAACGACCGGGATTAACTCTGGACAGTCACGGAAAAGTGGAAGAAAGATTAAATCGGGACCATCGATCTGTAGAAATCGACGGTCGGGATCGCGCAACGGGAAGTCAGCGGGAGAATGTCTGACCGGGCGATGGAATTAGGAGGATAAATAATAGCCGTCGATCTGCAGAGATCGATGGCAGAGATTGAATTTTGGACGCGCGAGGGAAGGGTTAACAGGTGTGCAGGTCTGTTAAAGGTCGAGCAGGTGAAGTGATCAGCAACCGTTGGATGGGAGGGCCTAGATCAGATGGCGGAGGTGAATTCCGCCGCGTGGCTATGGTACAAAGATTAATGTGCGAAATGGTATGGTGGCGCGGCGGTTTTGGAACAGCGGCGGGGACACGTGTCAGCCAACGTATGGAATCGCTGGCCGATGGGAGAAAACCACCCCGGCTCGGAAGGCGGTGCAGAACGAAAAACTGGCGGTTTTTTGGAAAATGGCGCGGGGAGGGGGGGTCCCCCAGGTGGGGCGTGCTCTGCTTCGTCGGATCTGGGGAGCAGATCGATGGTTCAGATTGATCGTGGAAAACAAACACGCAACTTTAAATATTTTCCATTACACTTTAGAAAATGAGTTTTCGGGTTACTCAAAGGAAAAAGATGAAGGCAAGGGGGGTTTTTGATTTAGCGCCTAAGGCCTGAACAGTGAGTGTCGGAGCTCGGGTATATGGAGAAAAATGATCCAGGGGCTTAACCGGAGAGGGCTAAAACGCCAAATGCACATAGAATATGCCTTTTATATGATTTTCCAATGTTTTAAAAGGGGAAATCCAGGTTCGAATAAGGTCAAAAGGTGAGTTTTTAACCTTAGGAAATGGATTTTATGAATGGATAAAGGGAAAACATATGTTTTTGTGGGGTTTTATGAGAAAAAGGAAAATGGAGAATGAGGTAAGTTGGAAGAAAGGGAAGGGAAAAAGGGGAAAGGAGCAGTTTTTGACTTGAATTCTAGTAGGATATCAGAGGTTCGGAGAAGGAAACAGGTATGAAGATTTTAACCAGCAACATGAGTTTCACCAAAATACTTCAAGCACCAACAATTTCAGGACTGAATTTGTTTCTTGAAGGCTACAAAAATATTTACCTACCAGCTGACATGATAGGAAAAATATAGGTGGCTAACAGAGTGAAGAGCCCCCCGACGAAGAAAAATCACCACATAATGTAGAAATAAAAACTTGAACTGAACAACTTGGAAATCCAACTGAAGAATATAAGAACATTGAAAAAGAGGAAATAGAGGTGTTGCAGTCGAAAGATAAGAATATACCCAGAGGACTGGCACCTTTAGAGGATCGTTTTGATTTTGACGACGTAGCGAAAAAACCCACTATTGAACACTCAGACTCAGATGTTGAGGAATGCAACATAGGCACTGAAGATAATCCTGAGATGATTAAATTGGCTAAGTCCTTTCCCGCAGACATGAAAAAGAAATATATTGACTTATTTAAAGAGTTTATCAATGTGTTTTCCTGGAGATATGAGGACTTAAAGGCCTACGATATAGACATTATACAACACAAAATCCATTTGAAATAAAACCAAAAACCCTTCAGATAGAAACTTTGCAGGATTAACTCTAAACAACTGCCTCTAGTCGAAAAGGAAATCAAGAAGATGTACGAGGAAAGAATTATAGTGCTTGTGAGGTTCTCTGATTGGGTTTCCAACCTTGTAGTTGTGAGAAAGAAGACAGGTGAGATCAGAATGTGCATCGATTTTAGGAACCTTAACAAAGCTTCACTTAAAGACAATTACCCCTTACCAAAGATGGAACACATCCTACAGAGGGTAGTGGGCTCAAAAAGGATCTCCCTGTTAGACAGTTTTTCAGGCTATAACCAAGTTTTAGTACTCCTAGAAGACCAACTCAAGACAGCTTTCACCACTTCATGGGGCACTTTTATGTACGTAAAAATGCCTTTTGGACTAATGAACACTGGTGCGACCTTCCAACGAGAAATGGAAATAGCCTTTTCAGAAGAGATAGGGAACTTCATTGTCATATATCTTGATGACATAACAGTCTATTCTAGGACTAATGAGGAGCACCTAAAACATCTAAGAAGAGTTTTTGAAAAATGTAGAAGGTTCGATCTGTCTTTAAATCCCAAGAATACTGTATTTGGCCTGCAAGAAGGTAAGCTTCTTGGCCATATTATATCAGAGAAGGGAATTAAAATAGACCCACAAAGAATTGAGGGAATACTACAAATTACCCACCCGAGAAACATAAAAGAGTTGCAGTCCTTTATTGGAAAAATTAACTTCTTAAGGAGGTTTATTCCCAACTTAGATGAGCACCTTAGGGATATGAAAAACATGCTGAAAAAAGGTGTAGGGGTTAAGTGAAATATAGAGGCTAAAAAGTATTTTGAATTAGTTAAACTTGCACTCACCAGGGCACCTATCCTAATTAGCCAAGATTTCTCAAAATATTTCCTGATATTTTCCTTTTCCTTCCGAGCATACAGTGGCTGCAGAACTACTGCAGAAAAATTCAGAGGGAATGGAACATCCTATTTCTTTCTTCAGCAAAGCTCTGAGGGATGCATCCTTAAAATATAACATAATGGAAAAATAGGCCTATGACTTGGTAAAGGCCTTGAAAGAATTTAGGGTCTATATTCTCCATTCTCACATCATTTCCTATGTGCCAAACATAGTGGTGAAAGACATTTTGTCCCAAGATCCGGATGGAAAGAGGGGCAAATGGATTGCTATAATATTAGAGTATGACCTGGAAATAAAACCCACAAAATTGATCAAAGTTCAGGGCTTAGCTCAACTAATGGCTGAATATAACTTGCAGGCCCTTGACATAAACATGGTAGATGCCCTGGATGAACATGAAGGATTTCTTGATCCTACTGTTGAAGAAAAATTTCAAAACTCTCCTTGGTATTCTGATATTCTCTATGTGCTCACAAACCTCAATGCCCCTCTTGATATATCAAAGACTAAGGCCGGATTCTTAAAGTTAAAAGCCAGAAACTATTGCATACTGAATGGATGTTTATACTGGAAAAATGCAAATGGTATATTGCTTAAATTTTTGCCTGAAACTAAATCAGAGAGGATTAAATAGGAGTTCCATGCAGGAGAGTGTGGAGTCCATTTAAATTGGAAAGCCACTGCTAACAAAATACTCAGAGCTGGCTATTACTGGCCTACACTTTTCAATGACATACATAAAATGATAATTACCTGCCATAAGTGCCATATTTTTTAGGGAAAAATAAGGCAAATCCCTTTACCATTACAACCCATTACTGTTGAGGCTCCCTTTCAACAATGGGGCCTAGATTTCATAGGAGAAATACACCCTCCATCTTCTGCTCAACACAAGTGGATCCTTACAGCCACAGACTACTTCAAAAAGTGGATAGAGGCCATACATTCTAGGAATGCCACAGATTCTGTTATCATTAAGTTCCTAGAAGACCACATCCTCTATATATTTGGCTACCCAAGAAAGATAATCACTGATAACGCTGCTACTTTTGGATCCAAGAAAATGATTGATTTTTGTCACAGGTATCAGATAGCACTCGGTCATTCAACTACTTATTACCCACAAGGTAATGGGTTACTTGAATCATCAAACAAGAGCTTGGTGACCATTATCAAAAAACTGCTTGAAGAAATCATGGCATAACAAGTTAGTGCATGCTTTGTGGGATGACAGACTAACAACAAAGAATTCCATTGGAATGTCACCATATCAGCTTGTTTATGGAACAGAGGCAATGTTTCCTACCAGCCTTGGGGTACGAGTGATTAAACTAGTCCAAGAGATTTATACAGAAGATGATAGCATGGTAAGGAGAATAAACCAAACAATCCATCTCCAACAAACAAGAGAAGAGGTCTATAACAGAGCTCCAAAAGTGCAGGAAAATATAAAGAAGCTGTTTGATAAGAGAACAAAAGATTGTGACTTCAAAATTGGAGATAAAGTTCTAAAATGGGACTCTAGGAGAGAAGACAAAGGAAAGCATGGCAAATTTGATAGTTTGTGGCAGGTTCCATACATCATCCAATACATCATCCAATCCACTATTGGTCCAAATGCATTTTTTCTACAAGAGCTAGATGGTACAGATCTGTTTGGGGGTCCTGTCAATGGCAGGATGCTCAAGCATTACTACTGCTGATTTCCAGTTTATAGTTTCATTTCCATTGTAAATGCCATTGCTATGTTTTGTTTTCAAAGAAAAAGAGAAAATGTTTCAAAAAAAGAGGGAAAGAGAGGTTCAGACACGCTCAAAAAATGAACCTCTGAAGTGAAAAATATTGGCTCTAATATGATCAAAACCTCAGCCAAAGGAAGTAAAGAAATCTCGTCCTAATATGCTCAAAATCTGAACTAGCAAAGAAGAAAGAAGAATCAGCTCTAACAAGCCTAAAACCAAAGCTGAAGTGTAGAAGAAAGTGACTCTAACAAGCTCAAAAATTGAGTCACAAATGAAAGAAGGATGCTTCAAAGATTCAAGATTTCAAGCCTTCAAGATTTTGTTTTAAAGTTTTTGCAAGATCAGTTCATGTGTAGCTGTCTTTATGCCATGGATCCACAACAAACCAGACTGTATAATCCTGGTTTGAGTGTTTTTAAATTTCTGTTGTAGAATGTAGAGAAAGAAATCTGCTAGACAGTTTAATCCTAGCAGATATTAGATTAGGTAGAGAAACTATGAGGCCAACAATTTGATCTAGTCTCATGGAGGAATAAGGGTATAATTAGACTAGTTTTTTTTTTGCTTTCAATAAAAAAAAAATGAGGAAGAAGGTTTGCAAATTCAAATGCACCTTGAAGAAAAAATGTTAGGACTGTAGGATGGGTAGGCAGATTGTTTGGGATATGTTTCCTGCTAATTAATATCCATCATGTTTGTAACAACTGAATCAAAGAAGAAATATGGTTCAAGGATTGGGCATCTAGCCTACTCCAGAGATTATTCTCTGAAATCTTGACACCTTCAAGAAGATGCCATCCCCATGTGGTGCCACTGTTAGCCACCTATGAATTTTTTGGCAAGAAAACAGGTGGCTAAATATTTTTCTGAGCCTTCAAGAGATACATTTCCTATGAAAATATATGATTCTTGAAGCCTCTGTGTGCCCTTTACCTTTGAAAATATCTTAGCTTCTGTTTCCATCAAAAGAGCCTCACTGTCTATGAAAAAGTATGCTCAGAAAAGCCTCCATTTTCCCCTTGTATCCCTGCAAAATTCCCCATTTTAACCCTGTTTTCCATTTCTCAATTTTCCCCTTTGACCCCCAAAAATCCCTTCCTAAGTCTTCTAAATCATCCCATAACCCCTTTAAACCTTACGAACACCCTTTGTTTGGCTTAAAAATCCCTTTTTACCTCTACCGAAAGCCTCTTCTAAGCCTTAAAAACTCTGTTTTTAGGCCAAAAAACCCACTTTTACCATATACAGGCTTAGCCCCTTTCGACCCAGCCCCTAACCACTTCCCCTTCATGAACCCGAGTGCTAAGACCAAGCACTAAAGCATATGGCGCTTATCATAATCGGAAGACATCCGGGAGCGCGTTTTCTTTGTTAAAGTGAAAATCCCCGATGCGATGGTGTTTTAGTCTGTTGGACTCGGGAGCAATATCAACCGTAGATCTATACAGATCTGATGGTCCATGCAAAACCTACCACGCCCCCATAACATTTCTTTTTAACCCCTTCGATGATAATATTTGTCGTTGATTCACAGTTAGATCCAACGACCATCGCAGTGCCGCTTCAATCACCAATCGGAAGTTTTAAATTGTGCCACCCTCTGATGCCCCGATTGGCTGATCCCTGATCAAATCTTAGTCGTTCATCCATTCAGATCCAACGGCCCAGATTTGATCTTACTCTGCCCCGCTTCCCCGATTAGTCACCCACTGATCCAATCGCAACCGTCGATCTCTCATAGATCCAATGGTCCAGAGCCAATCGCTTCATGAGCCCATCGGAGATTTGGCCCCTGCCCTCCTCTGCTTCCAATTGAATCGCAGCCATCCATTCCTCTTGATCCAAAGGCTTAGATTCTTCCCACCCACTAACCATATCCTCCGCCTTTGTTTCTCCTCTGCAGATCTTAGCCATCCGTCGCATAGATCAGACGGCTCACGATCAAACCACCTTTGATCAGTCCGCACTCTATTGACCATGCACTTTCCCATGTTGCGCTCCATCCATCACCGTCGGATCTCATGAGCCTAGATCCAATGGCCAGCATCAATATCGCGATTTTTTGGCATCCGAACGTTAACAATTAAAATTCACACGATATAGGCGGTTTTAAAAGGCCACGTGTCAGCCGGGGACCTATATCGCGTTTGAAAAGTGAAAACCGCCTTACCTGCCTTTTTTCGTGCAGAAACAACTATTTTTCCCAGAAAACCACTTCCCCACTTTTTGTTCCCGAAGGTCCATATACAGATCTCATCCGTTGATCTGTATTGATCAATGGCCCTCATTGCATCTCGCACTCCATTCACATTTTTCTCATCGCGCGACCATAGAACCTCATCGGATCATCGCAGCCATTGATATCCTCCTGATATCTAATGGTACATATCTATTCCTCCACCAAACCTTCATCTGATATTTTTTCCATCGTTTCACAGCTTTTTCCAACCATTTTCCTTTGCATCCGCAGCATTCACCTCTGTTGCGTTTCCATTCTCACAGCCTTCCACTGCATCCACCATCACTCCGCATGGATTTTCTTAACATTTTTTTGTGTTTTGCAGGGTTATAGACGGTGGAAACTTCCATGGCTCACAGTCACTGTCATAGTGACATAGAGTGCAGAGAAGGCCATTTTCAGGGCCTGATATTGCAGAGAAATGTTTGGGAAGGTTTCTAAACGAAATATTTCATCAAAGAACCAGTGTTTAAACTCTATAAAACCTCCAGCGCCATTAAAGTTCCATTTTCACAGACAGAGACAGTCGATGAAGCGGTAAAGAGTATCAATGAAGGATTAAGAGGTCTTAAACATTTTTTTGAAGAGTTTAAGCCTCAATTCAGTGTAAAAAGGGCGAATCTACCAAATTTAATACCTTCTGATCAGCACAAAAGGCCTAATGAGGCCCAAAGCACAGAAGCAATATTATTAGTATTTCACATCAGCAGAAGTTTCCCTCCCAAGAAAGGACAAAGTACCCATATTGTTTTTATTTTGCATCGTGTTCCTGAGAAGATTTCCACCCTGACATAAGTCCTAATGCTACTAGAGAATTTTTTATGCAGTATGGCAGACCTGAAGTCATTTATCTGCATTTTTTTTATTCACCAAAGTACTACAGAGTACTACAGTTGAAAGTACATCAAAGAACATACCTGGAGTAAATATCAGCCTGTCAAAGACCACTCTTTCATCCAAAGAGTACTGAAGATTAATGCATAGATATTAATATAGAATGGGCCTCGAGCCCTCTTCTCCTAATTCTATTTTATGTTTCATTTAGTGTTTCACCTACCTCCTCTGCCTCTCTTTAAACTATAAAAACTCATGAAAAACTCATTGTAAAGGTTATTGATTGGTTATCAATCAGATAACTGTGAATTGTAAGATGTTTCTCTTGAGATATAGTTCTCTATGTAAAGTTGTGAGATAGGCTGAGGAAGATGTTTTTAGACTGAATATCAAGCTGTTGGAAAATGTTTTACATGACTGGTGTTGCTCTTTAATATGAAAAGCACATTTCTTTGGGTCCTGATTTAAAGCTGCGGTGATGTGTTCTTACTTTGTCTCTATTTTCCTTCTTTAATTCATTACACTTCATTTCTTTGGTAAGAATCAGAAACCTGGCTTAGGATATACCCTCACATGGTACCCTAATGCTCTTTTTTTTCTTATCTTTTATGTTTTCTACTATATGTGTTATCTAGGAACTAATTCAAGATCATTTAACCAGTGTAGTAGCGTTATTCACTGCTAACTGATGTATGAAATTATGAATATGTTCTTAGATGTTCTTGTTGGGTTTTAATTGAAATAATTGGGATAATGGGAGTTTATAATGTCGATTTTGTCTCACCAAGGTCTTTTTCAATCAATTGAACCTTTCTAAGTTCCCTTAAGTTGGATGTCGAAGCATTGAAAGTTCAAAGCCTTTCTTTGATCTCAGGTTTTCACCTTTGTGTTTAAATATTTAATGTTTCCTTTGTATGAAGAGTTAGCCTTTAGGGGTTGGATCATAAGTGCTTAATGGCATGCCTGTCCCTAGATCTGATTCCTGAGTGGTCACCTTGGAGGTTTCCGTGTCATTCATCTTCTTTCCCATCATTTCATACCACACTATCATATTTAAGATCCTATGGTTTAGATGACTAGCCCAATTGAAAGCCTTGAATACTAAATAGCAAGTAAACCCTTTCCTGACTCCATTGCCCAATAGTCTTGAGTGTTCTCTGAATTCTCTCTCCTTTTCCTAAAATCCTCTTTTCTCACCCTTGTCTTATATTGAACCCATCCTTCATGTTTTCCCAACAACCAAACAAACAAACAAAACAAAACAAAACATTCCTTGTGCCTTACAACTAGCCTAATATCTTATAACTGAACTTCAAAGACATATACCTTTGTCTTTATAGAGAGATCCCTCTCTAGAGCCAAGAGGGCTAGATCCTCAGGTCTAAAATTGGTTTTGATGTTGTCTCATATTTTGGTATTGCCAAACTTGCCAAAACATAGGAACTCCAACAAGTCCAAGATTCCATTATATGATGCTAGTAGTTCTACTACAACTCAACAATATGTGGATAGAATGAATGACTACTTTGACAAACAAGAAATAAATGATGAAATTGTTAAACTTAGAATTTTTTCTCAAATCTTAGGGGGAGAAGAAAGAAAATGGTTCAAAGGCTTAACCCCTAACAATATCAATGATCTCCCTACTTTCCATCAAATATTCCTAAACAAGTGGGAAGTCAAGAGAAATCCCCTTCAGATCTTGTCAGAATACAATAACCTTGAAAGAAATGCTGGAAAGAGAGTTTAGGATTATTGCACTAGATTCAATAGTGTTTATAATGCACTCCCTCCACAAATGAAACCCCACAAGGCTTAGCCTTAATGAATTTTCTTGAAGGATTTGACCTAGAAATGTGTTATCAATTAAGAGAGAGAGAACCCCTCACATTAGAAGATATGCAGAAAGGGGCAGTAAGTGTAGAAGCTAACCTAAATACCAGAAGGGCTAGATTGAAAGCAGAGAAAAAGGTTACCTACAAAGATGAAGCTGGACCCTCCACATCAGACTCCAAAATTGATAGTCTGGTTAGAACCATGGAGATGATGATGGAAAGAATAAACATGAATGAGAGAGCTTATCCTAAAGAAAACCAAACAGCTCCTCAGAATAAAAATCAAAATCAGAACCAAAACTTTAGAAGGAATTCCCCTAAAATTAGACAAAGAGGCCCTAATCAATAAGTCAGACCTCCTTTCCAACAAAATTATGCTGATGAAGATGAGGGATTGATTGAAGAAATAGATGGAAATCACATAAACTTATTGGGAGTAAACAATGAGGACACCGTTTTCCTCAATGAAGAAGAACACGACATATTTCCACCTTATGATGAAGAAAGCCCAGATTCTGAAGACTACAAACAAGGCTTTGAGAATGCCATAATGGAAGTACATAGGAAATATGACCTTAGGAGTAAAAAGAGTCAAGACATTCCCAAAAAGAAAACCTCTAAAATTTCTACTAAAAACAATTCCGAAAACATTTCTAAAAAGACAGCAGAAAACAACAAAATAGTGGCTGAAAGTTCTGACAAAAACAAAGGAAAAAACACCCAAATTTATGGCAAACATAGTGGTGAACAAAGTAGCACTAGAAACTCAGCTAATGCTCCTAGTAAAACTATTTTAACTGTTGTTCATAATAAAAAGCATCAAGCTAAATTTGTTGAGAAAATAGTGACTAAGAAGGATGATCTAAACATTTTAAGAACTCACATACCTTTCAACATAGAGGGTGAAATTTTCAAAATCAAGATCCCTGTCCCTCTTACTGAATTATTCACCCAAGATGTATATAAAACCCAACTTTTAAGAGATTTAAACATAGGAGAACAAACTGATTCTTTCAATGTGACTGATGACAAGCCTGAGCTTCTGTTTGGAACATAAGTAGAAGGGAAATTTCAAGAAGGAGGTGTTCCTCCCTTTTATGTTAGTCTAAACATCCATGATAATATTTTGCACAATGCCATGCTTGACTCAGGAGCCTCCCACAAGCTTATGCCTAAAGTAGTGATGGAAATACTAGGCCTTGAGATAACTAGACCTTCCAAATATTTATACTCTTTTGATTCTAGCAGAGTTAAATGTCTAGGCTTGATCAAATACTTATGTCTCAACTTAGAAAAAATACCATCCAAGAGCTTGGTGATGGACATTGTAGTGGCTGATATACCTCCTAAATATGGCATGCTTCTTTCAAGGTCATGGGGTGATAAACTCCAAGGTACCCTGCAGACGGATATGACTTATGCAATCATCCATGTCTTTAGTCAACCAAGGAGACTATATATGGAAACACACATGAAATACATGGTTATTAGTCAAGAAAAACTAGACAAATCCCCTCTTTATTCTATTCACATAGACCTTGAATCATTCATTCTTTATAATGATGAAAATCTTAATGAGCAAGGATAAGGAGATGACAAATCAGCAATAGAAAAATAAGGAAGAAAGGAGAAAAAACTAAAACAGTTTGCTAACGCAGAGCATCATAGCAAACATGATAAAGATCATAGGAAACAAACCAACCATCAACACAGGGATGATTATGAAAAATAAGATAAAACTCATCATAGTGAAAACCTTGAGGAATAAAATGAAAAAGAACATAGTACACATCTTAAAAAACAGCATAATGACAGCCAAAATAAATAGGACAAAGAGGACAGAAATGACCTTAATGACAAGTCTGAAATTGAACCTCTTTGGAGTATGAGTTTTGATGGGTCTTGTATTAAAACTGGTTCAGGAGCAGGCATATGGGTACATAACACAGAGAATAATCATGTTGAGGGCCATTCATATAAACTAAAATTTCAATGCACCAATAACATAGCTGAATATGAGGCTCTCCTCTTAGGAATGAAATTATTGAAAAAACTAGGAGCCAAGAGGATAAATTTTCATGGAGACTTAGAACTGATTATTAAACAAGTAAATGGAGAATATACTACCAAGCATCCAAGATTACAAGCATATATAGATGATGTTGTTTACCTTTTGAAAACATTCAGATAATATGAGCTTAATTTTGTCCCTAGAAACCAAAACATCCTTGCCAATGGTTTAGCATTTGCTACTAGTACATGTCTAAAACCTTATGAAAGAAAAAAATACAAAATCCAAGTTAAATATAGGCCAGTGGTCCCTGATAATATCAAATTTTGGCAAGTGTTTGAAGGAGATAAATAGATAAAGGATTTCCTACAGTCCAGAAATGGGGTTGAAATTCCAAATTCATACTCAGAGTATGAAGAAGATTGTCCTACTGAGGAAAAATCTTATGAAGAAGAAAATCCTAACATTGCTGATATAAACATTGTTGATATAAATCTGTTAACTAGAGAACACTCACAGAAAATAGAGTTGAGCACTAATTTAGAACAAGAAGACTTTGAAGTGCTGCAACCTCACACTAATCAATTGCTAAAAGGACTAGTGCTTGTAGAAGAATTATTTGACTTTAATGATGTTACCAAAAAGCCAAAAATGGAACCCACTGAAACTGAAATAGAAGGGTGCAATATAGGAAGTAAATCAAAACCCAAGATGATTAAATTATCCAAGACACTACCAACTCATATAAAACTGAAATATCTTGAGCTTTTTAGAAAAATTTCTGATGCTTTTGCTTGGAGTTATAAGGACTTAAAATCATATGATACAAAGATAATTCAACATAATATACCCCTCAAAGAAACCAAAAACCTTTTAGACAATTTTTTTGCAGAATAAACCTTGTGCAATTACCTCTGGTTGAGAAATAAATCAAGAAAATGTATGATGTTGGAATCATAGTCCCAGTAAGATACTTAGACTGGGTATCCAATCTTGTATATGTGAGGAAGAAAACAGGAGAAATAAGGCTTTGCATAGAATTTAGAAACTTAAACAAAGCCTCTTTAAAAGACAACTACCCCTTACCCAAAATGGATCATATCTTACAAAGGATAGTAGGTTCTAAAAGAATTTCTTTGCTAGATGGTTTTTCATAATATAACCAAGTGCTGGTATATCCTGATGATTAACTGAAAACAACTTTCACTACACCTTGGGGCACTTTCATGTATGTGAAAATTCCCTTTGGTTTAATGAATGCTGGTGCCACATTCCAAAGAACCATGGATA